>PVIC010028080.1:0-23459 GCA_004025085.1 Thryonomys swinderianus
AGAATGACCTGTTAAGGTCCCTTGTTGCTTTTGCTACATTGTACATGTCATGTTGTTTCTCTTCTGTGATGCTTGTTTGCCATCTCCATGTTGAAACCAGCTACTTATGAGTGCTAAATGAAACTTTTCCACTATAACTTTGGGTGTTAGATATTTTATCCCAGGAATGAGAGAAAAGTAAGATACACAGCAAGGTTGAGTAGAATATATGGTGAAATAACTTATCAGGTGACTACCTTACCTACAGCATATATTTTGCAGCACATATATTTGCATATGTATAATTAGATCTGTATATTTATTGAATGACAACCATAGACAGATAGATTGTTAGTGCATCATCTGTCAGCCTGTTCTGGGGTGAGTATGTGTGCACTTGTATACACATGGGTGTGCATGCATTTTACCTCTTGGCCTTTCCCTATCTTGCTGTGTGTTTGATTTCCTCCAAGTACCTTCTGAATGCAGAAATGCTAAAATATATCCAAAGGTGGGAAGGTTCTCACAAGTATGTTCAAGAGTTTATTTAGTTAACTCTCTTGTTTCCTTTCTCTTATTGCTTTGGTGGGGCACAAAGGAAAAATAAAGAAAAATTTAGCACTAAAGGTCATCCAAAGCTAATACAGTGCTCAGCCATCATTTTTTTCACCTATCTTGAAGTTTCATAGGCTTTGAATCTCACTTTGAATGTGAATAACACATGGGCCCTTTCTCCCCTCACACTACTGTCTTTCCAGTACAACTTGGATAGGTGTTAACATCCCCATAACAGGTCTTTCACCAACCCTCACCAGCCAGCTTCACCAACTGCCCATCTCTATCTTTGCTGATTCTCTCTTCCCCCAGTATTCAACTGCACACTATCATGGAAAAGTCAACATCGAATCATCCTGTATATTCTATCTCCTCTACATATCACATTCTTTTGCTGTCACTGCTTCATACTCAGTATTTCTTCCAACCAGTCTCTTTTCCAATTTGCCATCTATAAATTAAATGACATATAACATATGAATAAAAAAAGTATTTTTCATAGGGTGGGTTTTCTTGTACATGCCTCTGCTTGATATGTCATTAAAGGGTTGGTCCTTTTATTTTTATTTTTTTTTAATTCTTAGTGCTCAAATCTATGTGTCTGTAAGAAAATGTCTTAGCTCAGAGAGGCCTTAAGCACAGATGTCTATAACTATAAAATAATCTCTCATCCACCTCTACAAAAAATATTAAGTTTTATGAGTTAGTTTCCAAACCTCTCTTTAAAGAAAGTAGTTCTATTTGATGGACAGGGTGGGGATAAGTCCTCCAGGGAGGCAAGGACTGTACACCCTGACTTGGGTGACTTGGTGCACTCTCCTGTCCTCATTACTCATTTGAGCTAAGGGTACTTTGTTCTGGATTTTATGGCCCAGAATTACTTATAATTTCAGTACATGAATTTCATGCTTTGTATTTTTTAACCCCATACCTGGTTTAAGCACACGTTTTTAAGTTAAAAAAAATAACGCTTTTAAAGGGAAATATTTGAATTTTCAACTAAATGATCCATAAAAGAGATATTATCAGATCTTTGGGAACTAGGGAACCCGTTCTGTTCCTGGTTCCTGCCTCACACCAGCCAGTGCTAATGGAGGTACTTGAGGATAAGGAGGAAACAGCATATGGAAGGAAAATTTGGCTGGCATCCTTTGTTGTAAGCTCATTTTCCTTCATGTCTTGGGTATGAAATTTAATTCCTGGGGATCTTAGTTTGTTCATCTTGACAATTTGTCTATTATTTGCCTATGTCACAGGTAAGTCTTTTTCATAATTTGAGGAAGTGAAAATTCCATGGAAAACACAAATTTTTTCCAAATATTAATTGCTACATTCAGATTAAAAGAATTTGTTGAATGTATTCCTTATTTGTTGATTTTTAAAATAGTTAATGCAAGCCGGGCATGGTGGCTCACGCCTGTAATCCCAGCACTCGGGAGACAGAGACAGGAGGATTGCTGAGTTTGAGGCTTGCCTGGGCTATATAGTGAGCTCAGAGCCAGCCTGAACTATAAAGCGAGACCATGTCTCAAAAAAAAAAAGTTAATGCATAGGTGCTTATAATTATTCTTAGCTACTGAATTCTTTCCCATTGTGGCTCCTTCAGGAAACAATTCCCAAAGCTGCTGTATTAAGTAAAAAGAATATAAATGTGAATAACAAATTTCTTTCTTGTTAAATGGGAAATGGGCACAGAGTATGATGCATTTTGTGATATAACTGGATGTTTTGACAATATACAGTTGACTAAAAAATGAAAGCATTATATTCATTGTTATTTTTCATGATCTATATCTCAAAGTTACAAGGAAAAACACCCACAGACTAAGGTTATGGGGCCTTATTTATGTATTTGGCCCTTTATGCCCTGCAGTATAATTCAATTGGTGCATGTATTTTGCATGATTTTCCCATAGAACATGCTGTATTTAATAGCATTTGGCACATCTTGAAGAGCACCATTGCATATCATGAGATTTTTAGCTCATATTGAATCCTTTGTAAAAGCAATTTCCATTCTGTTGTGTTCTTTTGCAGATGGTGCTCTGAAACAGTTAACAGTGATAACTCTTCACCTTACTTATTTGAAACTTATCACTTTTGCAGACGGAAAAAAAAATTTATGGATTATCCTTTCTATTCCCTGATTCTAGAGATGACTTCTCTGGAGATAATACCTCAGCTTTTACATTTAAGTCTCTAGTGCCAGGGAAGCTAGCACTCGTGTGTGTGTGTGTGTGTGTGTGTGTGTGTGAGTGTGTGTGTGTGCCCGTATACTTGATTTGTATCTGTAATAGTCAAATAGAGTGCTCAATTTAATAGTGACCTACAGAGACCAATGAACGTGATTTTTAAGGTAGTGGTGAACCCAAATACTGTTTGAAAAATGTCTCTGTCTTGCCCAATTTGGAATGCCCTCAGGCAGGTATATGTATCCAACCAAGACTAAGCAAAATAGTTGACTTGGTGGGTAGGGGTTGGGAATGGGCTAGATTCTTAATAAGACTCACTTCCTGCTCTCAAGGATTGTGTAATAAGCAGGCAGTAGTTACTGGACCATAACAAATATTTATCAAATGTTTAGTGTTTCTCTGCAGCAGGCATTGTATTAGTCAAGACTATATAATTGTATTTCATTTAGAATATTTCAAGACAACTAGCAAAGTTTTCCAATTTGAATCTTTAAAGCTTGTGGAATAAAGGCTTTGTAAGTCATTGTAACAAACTCATTAATTATGTTACCCAAGAGCCATCCAAATAGTCTCAATCTTGGTAAACTGTGTATCCCAGTTGCCAAATTCTGTAATTTAGACATTGACTCTCTCCCTTCAGCTCCTGTGTGAAGGACTCTGCCCCCAGGTAATTAAGTAATGAGGTGACAGAACTTTTTAGAGCTGGAGCCATGTAGCAGGTCCTTAGGTTGCTGGGCATGTACCTCCAAGAGGGTTGTGGAATTCTGGTCTCTTCCTCTTGTGTGCTCCTTGGCTCACGATGTGACTGACTGTCTGTGCTGTCACACACATAGGCTGCCTTACCACAGACCCAAAGCAACAAGGTCAATTGGTCAAGGAATGAAAACTCCAAAACTGTAGGACAAAAATAGGCACTTTCTCTTTATGAGTTTATTACCTCAGCATTTTATCACAGTGACAGACAGCTGAGTGGTAGAGCATGCCAAATGTTATACTTTAACCCACTTACTGATCATTTATGAGAGGAAACTTTAACTTATTTTAACATCTAAAGGCTAAAATTTTGATATTGGAAAGAGAAATAAAACCAACACAAAGAAAGTATCTTTCAAGTCATTTAAAGAAATGTGGAGATTTTTATATCTTAATCATGGTACTTTAAGTCATATTATGTAGGCATCCACATACAATGTCTAGTACTGAGCTCTTTTTTGTATATAAAGTGTAACCATATCATAATAAATTCAAAGTACCACACACACACACACACACACACACACGGAATCTACCTGTATCTATATTCATAACTATCTTTCAAATGTCTACTTCAGATTCTATAGATGAAGTTATTAAATTCATGCTATTGAGGATAAGGAAGCATTCACACACATTCTTAAATAATTTAGACTTTAAAATAAAATATGTGTGTACAAATATATGAAAATGGCTAAGAAGTATCTATTATGTACTAAGTGCTGGGTACTTATTTGGTAAACTATATGTGCTCATATGTTTATGGTTTATAATTGGATGTCCTCTTAAGTACTTATGTACTCATAAGTGGAGCTTTTGAAAGGTTGTTTAATTTCCCAGTAAGTGGGACCTCACTGGAAGAGGCAAGTCTCAGGGAATATGCCTTGGCAAAGTATACCTCCCTCTTTGGTGCTTTCTGGCTGTGATGACCTGAGATTTCCTGTATGGCAAGCCTGACCTCCATGCTACTTCTGTCTTAGAACTAGTCAACTATGGACATCAGCCAAAATAAACCTCTTCTCCTTTAATTTGTTGGTGTTGGGTGTTGAGTCTAAGCAATGAGAAAGTAATTTAGATAGTTTTTGGTACCAGAAATGGAGCCATTGATGACTGTAACTGACCACATGGTTCAAGAGCCTTTGGAACTGGGTTGTCAGAAGGGTTCAGAAAGGTCTAGAGGCACTGTCTAGAAAAACAATAGAATGCTATAAGTTTAGCTTGAGCATGGGAATTCTGCTTAAAGCCCACAAGACCAGAATGCTAGTTGAAAGTCAGGCAGTAAAACCAGGCTCTAGTGGTTTTGGTGGAGAATCAGGATTCCATTGGCAACTGGACTCAAGATCACGTTTGTTATGCTTTGGTCAGAAAATTTCTCTGTTTTGCGAAAATCTTGAGATTTTGTGGGAGAATTAGATTAAATCAGTGGATTAATTTATCTAGTGGGAGAAATTTCAAAACTGGCACAATGTTCAGGTCTTAGTGTAATATTGCTTTCTGCTTTCAGTGATATTTACAATGAAAAATAGGAGCAAAAAACTCATTAAAAATTTTTAAAATTTCATCTGAAAGAAAGCACATGCAAAATTATAGAAGAGAGCTTGATTGATCAAATGATTATCATTAAAAAGAATATAAGTACTTTACAGTAGGAACAATGCCCTCAAGGGAACCTAGGAACTAGCATGATCTCATTCTCCACAGGCTCCTAGATGTAAAAATGAGACTTCACTTTGAGAAGAGAGCTCCAAGAAACCCATTTTATTCAGGGCTTCTTTCAGAAGAACTTCCTAAAAGATCAGCCATCCAGGCACTTGAAGACTTCTTCAGCCATGATGCAGGGAGCTTAGCCACTGCTGGAGCTTCTGGCAGATCTTGGCCTCACCCATGTGATGCTGGTTTGGTGCAGGGGCAGAAATACTCCCATTCAAATTTCAGAAGATGGCCTTGGAGGCCAGGCAGTGTGCCCTTGAAATGGATATGTGTGATGCTGTTAAAGTGAAGCTGAGAGTGCAGTGGTGAATCCAGAAAAATGGAGAAACTAGAAAAAAAGAACATCTGAGAGAAGTGACAGGCATGGACCAACGCTGCCACAAGAAAACAGCCATGAGGGCTACAGCTACTCCCAAGCCATTTGGAGTTCACATCTTTGATCTGATGCTGGACATGGGCAGGATTTAATGCTTGCCCTAGTGAATTTTATATTGCATTGGTCCCATACCTTTCCATCCCCTACCATTGTATGTCAGAAGTGCTGAACTTTCTGAGTTTTACAGGGGCTGATAACTAAGAGTTTGTTATAAGTCTCAGAGGCAACTTTAGGCATGGACTTTTCAATAATATTGAACCTGTTAAGATCTTGGTGATTCTTAAATTAAATGAATTTTGCATAAAAAGATGCACATGAGTTTTTTGGGAGTCAGAGGTGGAAGGTTGAATGTTATAGTTTATAGATGCTACCCAAAAGCTTCATGCACTCATAGGTGAGGCTTTGGAAAGGTGATTGAATCATTTGGGTGCTATAGCTAAGTATGATGTTAAGAAATGAGTTTAGATCAGAGATTTAGCTCAGTGGTTCCGGTGCCTGCCTCCCTGCCTCGCAAGTGCAAGGTCCTGATTTTGATTCCTGGTAACCACATATAATGCTGGGCATGGTGACTCACACCCACCAGCGATCAATACCACATACCACAGTGCTGGGCATGGTGGCTTACACCTGTAATCCCAGCACTCGGGAGGCAGAGACAGGATTGCTGAGTTGTTCGAGGCTTGCCTGGGCTACATAGTGAGCTCAGGGCCAGCCTGAACTACAAAGTGAGACCCTGTCTCAAAAAAAAAAACAAGGTGGGGGGAGAGATTACTTCTCCTTTGGGGGCTGAGAATAGTGGTGACCGTATAAATGCTTTCTGAGAAGAGAATATGGTGGAAATAGGATGAATCAGAGATCTCCCGGCAGAGATCTCCGGGCATGTGTAACATGGAGGTGCAGAGTGCTGGACTCTGTAGACTTACCTAGGTGTTCAGAGGTGGCTCATTTGACTGGAGGTTGGGCACCTGGGGGGGACTGACTACGGATGAAGAACTGATTCTGGAAGGCTTTGGGATAATCTAGACAATACTGGGTCAAAAAGGATTGTAACCAGTAGCATAAGCATATATTTGTGTTGCAGTGATGCTCCTGATAATAGTGTTCAGGAAAGATGCAAAAGGGGTCAGTTTTCAGATGAAGATTTGGTCAAGGCCTCCTGAGTAAACCATAATAACCGAGAAGGAGGGAGACCTGAGGCAGGTTAAAGGAGGGACATTACGTGTGGTTGGGTTGAATTAATGAGGATGAGAGAGAGGAAGGTTCTTAGGGTACACACTGGATTCTGGACAGCAGGGCCATATTCATCAAGAGGGAAATGGAAAAAGGAGTGATATATGGTACAGAGAGAAAGACTTGACTGTCTTTCCTGCTGAGGTTGAGGCCCTCTTAAGAGTCTTTAGAAGAAGTCCTGGAGGCAGCTTTAGCAATGTATAATTCCTGGGAACGTAAAGATGAGGAAAACATGAGTTCCTGGATATAATTCACAGTTCAGTGGAAGAATGGGTTGTCCCATTCTAGAACAACACAAATCAAATTGCTCCCAAAATGCAATAGATGACATTCCCAAGGAGCTGTAGTTATGTGTTTTTCTGTCCCCCTCCCAAAGCACTCTTAATCCCTGAAATCCAGGCTTCGGTTCCTGCCAACTTATCTTTTTTCGGACACATACACAATTGTATGGTTCTCCAGTTAAGAATTCTAGTAGCCCTCATCTCTGAAGTAAATCACACACCCACCCATGTGGCAGGTTGGGCTTCTCTGGGGCCATATTCTACACTTAAACACTGGTAGATAGAACTAGTCCACCCAGCAGACTGTTGTGCATTAAGTGTTCTTGTGATTGGAACTTTGCAATTTGTATTTTCTTAGCTCATGGATGTTTCTAGATGCCATATGAGGATGGTCTTACTCACCCTTGACTTTTACTGCCCCTAGGATAATGTCTCCTTCACAATGAAAGAATGCAAGATGAGATAAGTGGATGGTGTAGGGTACACAATAATTAGAAGACCTGGATTCTCCTTTGGAGGCCTGTCAAATCATATGACCTGCAATCGCTTATTATTATTATTAGTTTCAATTTCTTCACCTGCGAAGTACAGTGTAAATGCTCTTACATGTTTCTCTTGGTGATGGAGAGGTTCACAGTCACAAATAGACAGAAAGTAACTGGTAGATGAAGTGCCTTATAAGTGTGTTTTATGTGGACATTTCTTCAGGCATTGCAGTACCTATTTCTAAATAATAGAAAAAAATGTACAGTGAATTATGTCTTATAGTCGCAAGGCTTTTTTCCTTCCTAAGATATTTTGATGAATATGTACTACAAATAAGGAGGTGCTTTCTGTCTCTCTGTTGCCAATCTAAATTGATCGCTCAGTACATAGTGCTCCAAGAGGTATTAATAATTTATTATTTATTTTCTGCTTTGGATGATTATGTGCATTCATATGTCACAGCTGATGAGGCTACAAATAATGTTCTTCATTTCAGGGAAATTCAACTTTATTCAACAGAACTAACTTTACTCAGGTTTGGCTGTATAGAGGATAAGAGATAATTCTTTGTACTTTTGCCAGGTAGTCTTCCAATATTTATGGTGCTATTCTTGTCTCCACATTAATATGATGGCAGTTGGGAAGATCCCTCAGCACACACCATGCAGCCAGAGAGACAATGATGAGTAGTCCTTTGGCAACCGCCTTCAACGTTTTATCTGCTTGTCTGTGCATCTGTGAAAGTGAACGCACATATGTGTGGGAGAATAGAAAACAAGGCTACTTTGCAGATTAGCATCTGAATGTGTCGTCTGAAACAGGAGTCCTAATTGGCCCTATGCAGCTGTCAAACACTTTTCTTGTTCCTCTCATTTGTCTAGAGCTTCTGCCTCTGAAATGATTTTTTTCCCCGCACCTGCAAATGATTACTGTATTCTCTACATTCATATTTTCATCCCTCGTCCCTACCACTTGAGCAAGTTTAAAACATTAATAGCCACACTGGTGTTACTAATATCATAGCTGACATGTGCCAGGATCTGTGCAAACTCTTTATTACACTAGCTCACTTACTCTTCACAGCATAGGTTGGTAGGAATAATTGTATTAATATTTAGGGACTATTATACTCTATCTTCTAGATTGGAAAAATGAAGCAGTAGTTTTCCCAAGCACTCTTAGGAGTACCTATTACTCATATGGTAGAACTTTCTGATTCTCTCTTTCTAACTCTCTTAAGCCTGGGCAGTTAAGCATTAAGCTAGACTAGTTTCTGAGGCTTTATTTCTTGGTTCCATTTCTCTTTTCAAAACTACAGTCTGCTCTTTAAAGAACTACAAACTAGGTTACATCCCATTCTCTTTCTCTCTTCTTATATCCTTTCTTCTGCTTAATGAATTAATTAAATCTCCACACCACTGTCTCAAAAGCAGGGCCTTCATTTTCACTGGAGAGTATTGAATGAGCACCGGGTGTCACCGGGAAGTGAACTTTTCCATCTTTTGAGGCTGCCAGGCTGATGTGGGGTGGCTGACATCTTGGGTCAAACTGCCTGTGAAGAGTCTCATCCATTTGTCCAACGATGTGTGTACTCATGTCATTTCACCTGAGACATAAACACACTCAGGGCTTGTTAGAGTCTCCAGCAAGCCTCTCACTTCCACAGAGACTCACAGAACTCCGGCTCTCAGTTCTCATACATGATCTTTTCTCTCACTGAATGCAGCTCTTCATGGATCTCTGTTCATGTTCCTTTATCTTTCTGAATTTTTAATTTTGACTTTCATTAGGATAAAACCTCCTCAGGGCATTACAAAACACAGAGGAGCTGGTTGTTGATAGGCAAACATTGTAAGTAAATAAGCAAATAAGCTTGTGCCTGTATGACCTGTTATTACCCATGACTAGGTTTCTAAGTCAAAGGGAAATGGAAGAGTGAAGCAATTATCTGGACAATTTAGCAGGAAAATTGTAACAGGCTGAATTTTCCAGATAAGGTATACCTGAATCCCTTATCACTTGAAGAGAGGATCCAGACTGCATTGTATACCAGGTCCTATCTATTAGGATTCTAGCTCGTTCATTCAGGCTGTAAGCCCTTTAGGAGAAGTCTCTAGTTTATTCAGAGAATTCATCTAGATTTGCCTCTCCAGTGTGACCCTTGGTTATCTAGTATTGTACACAATTCAATCATGCATTGCACTGTCTGCAATTCCCTTTGACCACCCTGTTAGAGAACCAGGTAACTATTTACAAATAGATGTGTCATATGCTTAAAATCACTCATGCATGGGAGTATTACAGAATGCTGTGAGGCACACTGTACATGGCCTGGATAAAATGCTTTCTTTACAGAACCATCTCTGGTGCATCAGTAGTTGCCTAATTAAGGCACCAAAGCTGATTCCACCTATAGCAGCAAAGGATGTAACACTGAAGCATCTCTTTCTCCCCAAAGACAAGTTATTTTGTGCTGGAGACTCTTCATAGGTGAAAAAACACAAAGAGACAGCACAGCATTTGGGATCTTCCACTGGAGCTGAACGCTGGGGGATATAAGAGGAGAAAGGCAAGTGGAGAAATGACTTATTTCAATGTCTAAGTAATGCTTAGATTTGCCCCCCCCCCACCCACTTTGTAGCAGTCATGACCCACACAGACACTTCTCTATCTGCCCGGAGATGCCCTTGAGTATTTCCTCCTGGGTTTCACAGATCAGACTGTGGTAGTTGGTATAAGCCAAATAGATCCTTAGAGCACTTAATAAATCCAGAAGAGGCATATAGGGGAGTCCTTATAAATATATAATAGCCACCTCTGGATAACACTTAGACATTTTAACTGCCTGAAAGTGATGTTATTATGAAGGTTTCCAATTGTAACATCATGAAAAGAGTCACACAGATGATGTGGAGAGAGAAGGAGGACAATGCGTTTAACATGGAGCTTTTTGACCACTCTTTCATCAGCTATTGATTTGATTGCAAAAGCCTTTAGTTAGTGCAGGGATTCTACTGGTAATAATTAAATTTTCAAGAGATATGCTCTTAGGAGAAATGAGGGGAGTGGGGAAGGAGGGGCTGTGTGTGCCGTGGGTCCCACGAATGTTAATGACTCTGTTAGAATTACATAAAATTAACAGAAATTAGATCTATGGTTATTGAAGAGCCTCCTTTATATTGAGAGGAGCCATTTAAGTACAACAATTGGGAATTATGGCTCAGTGGAGTGTTTTAACTGTTCATTTGCCTGCCTGACTGACCGCTGGGCGGGATGCCATAAATTCAAGATATTGTGAAACCACTCTTGTTTCCCTTTAATTTGGATCCCTTTACTTAAATTTTATCCTAATATCACTGTGAGCTATTATTGGGATTTCTCTTTTACTAAGTGAGGTTTACTGGTACTAACTGTTCATGCAAAATGTATAGTAACTAGCTATTTCATTCTATTTATCTTTATTTCTATCCAAAAGACCCTATCTATTTCCATGAGATTTAATTGGAGTGTCATTTTAATGTTTTCCCAACCCAGAGCCCACTATCATCATAAAAGGTTCCCATGATCTGAACATGCATTATTTCAGAGTAGAGGTGGGGGAACATTTTGACTGAGAACTGCAACATTTAAGACAGTGAAATGTGCAGCTCCTTCGGACCAGGCCCCCCCCCCCCACTTCTTCTCAGAAATATTCTGTATGCTAATGTGCTTCTGACAGCGAGACCTAACTTTTTACAGCTCATTCTGCATTGGTTGCCGTGTACGTGAGCTCAGGTTTCATGGGAAAAGACAGTCTTTGTGAGGAATGGAGTGAGAAGGGAGAAGAAGAATGCAACCTGACTGCTCATGGTGGAGGCTCGGTGGGAAAGAGTTAAAACCCAGTCTATTGTCTGAGGCATGCTTCGTGTTAGGAAACTGGGGCATATAGATTAATTCACAAGGGGCCAACTGTTTGATTTCTCTCCCTGCTGCTTGGCACAGGAAAGAAATTGTAGCAGCGTTTATAGCAGAAGGTTGGATTATATTTTCTTTTGTAGGAATTAAACCCCATAGAATAATTTATGCAGAGCCAAGCAAAATTAAGCCAGAACATATAAAGAGTAGTTGGAGAAGTTATCTCATGGCAAATGCCATTGATTTTAGTGTCAAAATGATGCTTGTGATTTCTGCAATTCTTTGGGCGCCCTGTGGGTCTTAGCAGATAAACATGTGCTGAATATTCTATCCCTGTGAGGTTTAGGCACACCTTTCTACTGTTCTTTTTGGTATAACCCAAAAGGTTTGGCTTCTGTAGAAAATGGACTTGTTTCTAGTGCCCTGTGGATTCACTACCACTAAACAGTTGTAATGCTTTATTGGGATATGAATCTATCTAAAAAAGTATTGCACCTATTAGCTGTGCCTTCATATGCACTTACTCAGGGTAAATAATTAAGGAAGTAGGGGAAAGGGAAGTTAGAGTCTTCCATAAATATTACAGGATCTGCTGTGACTGCTTCCTGTGTAAAATGCCCACTACATATTGCATACGGGATGGACAATATTAAATTGATACATATAAACAAATGGTGATGTTTGCCCTAACGTTGTGAGAATAAAAAGGAACAAGAGGATGAATGGAAGAGAAATCTCAGGACTATATATACAATTGTCATCTCTCCCTCATTTAAGTAGAAGAGCTTCAGAAGGTAGTGAGAGGTGAGTAGCACTCGCTGCAGAGGCAAAGGAAACCTCTGCCAGGCGGGGACTGAGGGCAGCTTCCAGGCCTCCAGACTAGCTAGCTTACGTCATACTGCTCTGCAGCTTGAAGAGGCCGATGGGATGTAGGATCTACTGCTGGAATGCATGGGACTGTTGTTACTATGATTCAGTTTAAGGATTATTTTATTTTAAAATCATAAATGAGTGTCTGAAGTCGTTTGAATTATGAAGTCAAAAGTAATAACTAGATAAGATGTGTGGTAGATGAGGAGGAACATTGCTTTGTAAAAGACTAGAATATGGATTGTATATATCTCAGTATATATCCATATCTATTTATATATCATGGTATATATATTTAATTCTCTATACATGTCCATATCTATATATATATCAAGACTGCTCAGCTACAGCACTTATTTTAAAACTGTAAACTGGTTCCTGCACGATTGATTGATAAGTTATAGAACAATTTGAATACAAAGTGAATTTGGTGTTGGCTGATGTTTGATTTATTCAGTGGGAAATGCCAGGTGAATCTCGAAAACAGCCCTGAACTGAACCAAGCTTTGTAAAAACACAAAAGGCACGCAAATCAAATATTTGCCAAGTTTCCCACATGTATCATGAGCCACATGTATGTATATCTATATACCTCAGGAAAGCGTGATAACTTCCATCCTGTCCAGACAACTTTTGCTTCTGTAACTTCACAATAAATCACAAGAACTGTTTCATTGGTTTATTATAGTCTCTTCTAGCTTAATAGAAAATAATATTCACCATAATTTGTATATTTAGCTTTGTAAAATCATAGATCTCTTCACATTGCTTAATCTTGATAAATGTTTGTTGAAATGATTTGAATTGGTTTATTCACTGGCTAAATAATAGAACCTGTAATTAGGGATGCTGAGATTCCTGCCTCAAATATCTATTCAACCTCACCACTCTCATACTCATGAATTTTCCAGACCTTATTTGCAGAAATAAAGTTCTACAGAGATGGCAATATTTTCAAAGATTGGGTTTAATAATGATATATCGAATGTAGAACTATAATGAAAGCAAGGCTTATGGATCAATTTACTTTTGTCTTGATTTGTAAATGTTATCATTCATAGCCGAATTGAGGAGTTGTCAGAAACCCTTAGCATGATTCTTTCCACATCAGCCTCATTCTTACCTTGGTCTTGGCTTCATTTGTGGTCTGGCCGCAATTCCAGTATTGCTGACTAGATAGACAGGAGCAGTTTAAGGAATTCTGTGTGAACTCTGTCACATGTGACTTCCTACCACATGCACTTTTTACTGGTTTCCAATTCTTTCATAACTCCTTTTTTCCCCCCAGAGGAAGAAGATTACATTGCACTAAGAAAATTCCTAAACGTTTTATTCCATTATGGAAAGGGTAAGTTACCAGTCCCTTTGCAGAAAGAGAGAGAGACTTTCCAGCAGTGATTTCAGCTGGCGGTACTATGAAGTATAAGCAGGCTGGCTTCCTCTTCCTCTGAGTTCACAGCAAAGTGGCATTCAGGGCAGCCCTTGCACCTGATTAAGAGATGATCCAGGTGGCAATGTTGGGAACAAGCGTCTTCAATCTTAGCATTTACTGCAAGGAATTTTGAAACATTAAAACATTTATATGAGATTTAGTATTTAGAAATTAAACAAAAATTTCTAAAATATTATTTAAAAGTAAAAATCAAAACAATGCATTCTTTGAATTCTTTCTCCTGTTATCTTCTTTTTTTCCTCTGCTGCTTTTCTCCTCCTTTGCCGTTGTAATATTTATGTATGCTTGGCATACTGACTCCTTTTTTGTTTTTTTATTATCGCTCCCAACGGTTCACTAGAAGTTTCTGAAGTGGAAAGGCCAGAGTCAGGACTGTCAGGAAGCCACATTCCATAATGCAGTGCATGCGAGCAAATTCTTTACTGCCTCCTTCTCAGTTAGCAGAACTGGTGATCGTACATGTGTTTACAGCCTGACCTTCTCTCTCACCACAGCTCATCGACAGACCACTTCCTGCAAATATGGCTTGTTTGTGTAATTAATTCCTCATCCAGACTCATGTTCTATATCTGAGTGAACCAAGCCGGAAGAGGGTATTACTCATAGGAAGACGATGCTGATGGGAAGGAGGAGTTGATTTGAGAGAGAGAGAGACATTAGAAATGTCTACAGTCCCTCCTTAGCTTGAATTAATTAAGAAAATTATCCACACTAATAGTTAATATTTTCTATTTCTCCCCAAATCAGTATTTTATCAAAATTCTTACTACATTGAAAAGGGACTGATAATTCCAGAAATGTCCTTTTCCTCCTTACGGCTGACCTATAGAAAAAGTTTTTTTTTTTTAATTTATCTTTATTGGTACATTGTATATATACATCATATCATGATCACACTCAATATTGGGAATTTGTACCAGTATATGACACAATTTAATTCTCATTTTTCCCTCTTCCCTACCCACCCCACAACACCCCACCCCCTAAAAGAGTTTTTAATCAATAAAGTAAATGGAATGGAGTAAGAAGAATACAGATAAACAGGTAATAAAGCAGCTCAAGACATTTCAAAACTAGAGTCCTAAATATCCACTATCAGAAATATTCCACATATATTGAAAAAACTTGTTAGTGATGATCACAAAGGTGAAGAAAAGCTTAAAATTGGGCAGTGGATATTTAGAAACCTCAAATAAATGTCCATAGCCAGGATTGTTTCTTGTTCTGAGGTTTCTGGGCTCTGATTTCTTCCTCAGAACGACAGAGTAAAAATCCAGCAGATAAAATCATTTTGCAATACAGAAGCAATCATGCCAGCCTTGGGCCAGATAATAGCCCTGTTTAAGTCTGCAGGTGGGATACTTTACTGACAGAAAACTCCTAGAGCCTATGCACAAATATTGGCAGGCAGGTAACCAACAACAGTTGGAAAAGCTAGGCAAAATAGATGAAATTGAATCAGTCTGAAATAGAGAGCCTCTTTGTTGTGCTCTGTAAGTGGAGAATACAGTATTTTCCTTATTCCCTTGCTTTCACCCACAAGGCAATATCCAGTTGTTCTTCCTCCAGTGATTGCTCCTGGCCATACCACTGATCTATACAAGTGTTTTTAAATCCTGTGTATTAGAATCAATTGGGAGACTGTGAAAAATGATGACACCTGAATCAGCACTGCTGACACTTCTGGTTTATTTAGCCCAGAACCTAGAGTTTGGTGACTTTGAAAACTTCCTGCATGATTCTAGTCTGTAGGTTGTGTTGAGAAATGTCCTTGTGCAGTTTCTTGGAGTGTAGCAGTTTTTGGGTCAAGCCAAGTTAGCAGCTATATGTTAGAATCATCTGCAAAGCTTTGAAAATTGCCCATGTTCTGGTCACATCTCTCTCTGAGGAATTCATTTAGAACTCCTGGGGGATTTTTTTGGATCCAAGAATTATTATATTTAAAAATTCCTCAGGTGAGTTTTGCAGCCAAGGTTAGGAACCACTGAAGTAGAAGGATCCATGGTACCTAATGACAGGTACCCAGCGATCAGGACCTGGGCTGCCAGTCAGGACTCCAAGGGCTCTGGCACAGAGTCACAAAACCTCAGCACCTATGATGAAGAGTTGTGTTGACTTTCCTAGTCTGCAGGATATGAGTGCTGATTCTTACAAAGTTAAGAAAGCACTTGGCATCCATGGAGATAACGATAGAGGACACAGTGTAGGCAACAGAAGAGGGCATCTTGCAGATGTGGCTTTTTTAAAGTGACTGCATTGACAGAGGGTGAGAGCTTCAGTTTAGAGGTTTGCATGACAAGCATTCACCTCTTCCCCATTCCCCCTTCTTTATTCTTCTTTTCCTGCCATGCGATACCCTTGTCCCCCTTTTGAGGCAGTCCTCTGGCTGCCTACAGATCCCTGTTGCAGCCCACCCAAACCAGACCACTGCAGAAGTACCACTGCATCTCAATCAGGGCAACGGCAAACTATCTTCATTACAGAATAAACAATCACCACCCCTCAACAGAGCAGATTTTGAATATGTGTGTGTTGACATAGGATTTCTTGGGGTGTTTGTAGTGCTTGTAGATTCCTGGCTTCCTACCTTGGACCCTGACGCAGAGAATCTGCAGTAGCATGCTGGAGAGTGCACCCATCTTCAGACTTTCCTTGCAGTTTTCATGGCCACAGTTCCCCCACCTCCTGGTCAAATGAAGGTATTTCACACGTGGGTTGCTGGCCTTTTGAGGAAAATGACTGGCAACACAAAAGAGATGTGGAGTTCTTCCCTTTCACCATTCAGGGTTTCAGCCCATATCTTTTTATATTCTGATGACCTTTAATGCTGTCACGTTATAAGCCATGCATGTGCATAATTGGTATTGGTCCCTATCCCCCTGCCTTTCATTTACATTAGAGCCTTTCCTCGAAGTGCGCTAGGATGCACTATACAAAGATCTCAAGAACATTCTTTTTTTTTTTTTCCTGTGATACCAGGGATTGAACTCAGACCCTTATGCTTCCAAGGTAGGCGTGATGCCACTTGAGCTAACTTCCCAGCCGTTTCAAGAGCACTCCTAAAGAGTAATAAAGAGCAGTTCCCATAGCTAGAGTCCAGAGATGCATTTAGGAAACCCCTTCTGTATCTTGCACACACATTCTCTACCTGAGCCCTAGTCCTCCTTTTAACTCACCAGCCTCTTATATGTAGATCTCCAAGGAACACAAGGTTAGAGTACAGCCTGAAGTCTTTAGAAACCATTTTTTGTCCTGTTTAGTGTAAATTTCAAGTGTCCTTTCTAGATGTCAAACATGTCTCATGTTTGACAGAATGCTTCTTTCTTCACCACCCTAGTGTATGGGGCTGGGTGAATGAATATGGTCAGGAAGTGATAAGATAGTGGATCTGGTGTTGGGTTTTCCTTAGATTCAGTGGAGTCTGAGGTGATTGAATAAAACTTTTCTAAAATAGCAGACATGTTTACAGTTATATTCACAGGTTTTCCTGTTGCTGAGAGACTACATTTGACACCTAAATTATAGGGAAGAAAGGGTTAATTCAACTTACTGTTTCACCAGGTTCAGTTCATGGTGAGCTGCTGCAAGGCAGAAACAGCACCATGGGAGGGCATGACACAGAACAGCTGCTTGTTCTTGGTGGCAGGGAAGCAGATGGAGGGAAGAATACAAGAGAGGAAGTGTTAGGGACCATATGCAGTATGCAAGTTCATACCCTGTCACCCGTACATGGCTGTGATATGTAAGTCTGTTGAGATACAAAGGAAGGAGAGAAACCCCAGTCTTATTGGGCAAGAATACACTCACTCTTGCTTTTTTTAAAATTGAATTCTTTATTGGTATAATTTATATATATCTCACAATCACATATAACATTGGGGAATTTGTACCAGTATATGACACAAGTTAATTCTCATTTTTACCCATATCCCTACCCACCCACACCTACTTTTATTCACTTCTCAGTGTCCAAAAAACCAATTTGAGTACACAATGGAGGGCTACTTTGCCAGAAAGATGTATAAACTTGAGCAATTTGTAGAAAAATGAATACATCTTGAATCTATAATGTTAAGTGAAATAGATCTGATACATAGACTTAAAAGTTGTATGATTTGTCTTATATGAGAAACCCAAAGTCTAAGTAAATCAAAGCACAAAGTAAAAATAGACAATAGGAAATAGGCTCATACATATTTTGTGAATGGGAAGAGGACTGAACATAGGAAGGGAGAATAAGGGCTTAAAAAGAAATAAGATATCTTATACATGCACCAACCACCCACAATGAATGTATTTGTGATGTGATATAAACATATACTAATAAAATAAATATGAAAAAACCTCTTTGTTAGAAAATAGGTGGCATTGGTCTGCTGGGGTGTCCTTCATGAAGACTTATGATTCCTAGTGCCCACAACTGGATAAGATTGTGATGACAGAGAATGACAATGGAGAGAGATGGTTATGAGCCTACATTATTTTTTTTAGTACAAGTAAATCTTGTTAGTTGGAATATCAAGTATCCCCACACCTTGGGCCTTGTATCCAGTGGATGTATATTTCCTGTTCATGTCATAATCTGATGTGGTTAGGTGACTCTTCTGGCATCAAATCAGACTGCTTCATTTTTGTGGCTTCGGGGCCAATTCAGAATGGAACTGAGCATTGTGTAGGATGCTTTGATGAAGCAATTCTAGATAGACTTCTGGCACTTCCTCTTACATCCCATTAGCTGAAATCTGGTCCATGGCCTTACTCAACTGTAAAAGAGATTGGGACATATAGTTGAGAAGCAACAAGTTTGGAGAGCATCTAGAAGAATCATTATCTGAATAAGGAGAGGAACTAGTACTAACTCCCTTACCTGAAAATTGATGGAAAAGCCTCCTCTTTGTGTTTTTTAGGGGAAACCCAGTTGCCTGGAAGAGTATGTATTTTGTGCACATGCTCTGTGAGAAATACACATTTTACACAGCTCTAGAATTAGTGGGTAAAGATTAGACACTGAAGAATTCATGGGAGAGCCATTGGGAATTATAAGGGACCCAGTAATGTACTGTCAGTCTCAGTATGTGTTTTTAAAGTTAAAGGAAAAGAGATTGTTTTAATACCTTGTTGGTAGAGCTCACTTCCAGAAAGAATCCTAGTTGTTTAATGTGGCTGGTTCAGTCCTTGATGTTTATCTCACTTCTTGAACCCACAACTATGGTTTTGGTCACATGACTGCTCTGTCTGCAACCTTCCTTCCTCTGACCTTTCTCAAACTAATGTGCTTGCTCTCATAAGTAGCAGTGCATGTAGTTCCTTCTCAGCTTTGTCTTGCTCTTACGTCTTATCTTCTATATCTTGGCTTACTTTTAATTTCTCGCTTTCAAATGATGTACCATGCAATAACAAAAGGAAAAAGATTGTTCTTACCAAAGCCTATTATTAGCAGGGAATTATACAACTGGCATACTTGAAACTAAAATCCTTCAAGTAGATGTTAATAATCCCAACATTAATACAAAAAACTGATACTGAGTGGAGCTAAATAATTTTTCTCTAAAGGGTGGAGTTAAATTTGAGACCGATATCTGACTCTCGAGATTGAACCAGCTAGGAAAACCAGCCTGCCACAGATCCTCTTTATTCTACTGGTCCTACCCAGAATCTTTGTCCCACAAGCAACACCTTTGAAGTTTAGCCCTGGTACAGTCTTCCCAGTCTGTGACTAGAAGTAACAGAAGCCGGTCATGACAGAGTCTGACCTGGATGGGACAGCCACTCACATCTCTCTCAGGACTTAGATAAGATAAAAGATTAAAAATCAGGCATGAGAGGTAGACTGTAGAAGGCACAGCCTGTTAGCACTTCTTCTAGTCTTCATATGATTCATAGAAAGTAAATGCTTAATAAATCATTATTTAATAGATTAAAACTCTGGTTCCTGAAACAACAGCTATGGCGCTGACCAGAGGCAAATACAAAGGTTTTCCTAGTTGTGTTTTTGCTTACTCTTCTCCCCCAAAGCAGTAGCTATTGGAGGACATGGAAGCTTGTGATAGTATCATTACTCTTAGGAAGGAGTTGTACTGGGACCTCTGTACCAGTACTGTGTGCTATGTTGTTGTGCAGAACAGTGGCATAGTGGGAACAAAGCACATGGGTTTGGATAGATGGGAGCAACAGTTTAACCACATGCTGATAGTGCAGCTTGGCCCGAGTCACTTAATGGATCTCAACAGCAGTTTCCTCATCTTTCAGTTTTGATTAAATAGCAGCTATGTAACAAAGGCTGTTGTGTCTGTTGGTGTATGTATGCGTTTGTGTGTGTATGTTTATTGTGTACTGGCAAAGAGCAAGTCCTCTGTAAATTGTAGCTATTATCTTTATTCCAAGCATGTGTAGTCTCTGCCCTATAGAAATGTGTGCTTTGAACCAGCCAATATTTACTCTGATTCCGTAGTGAAACAATACATGGCAGAGATTGAGCAGGGTCAACTCTCTGTGTGGTTGGAGCTAGAGTGATCAAAGGCTTCATAATGCAAAGCTTAGAATGGCAGGGGCCAGTGGCATGGGCCACCAGCAGGCAGGAAGAAATTCAAGTGCTCTGGCCTGTCTCCAGACCTCTGATCTAGAATTTGCCTATTAACCAGGTATTCAAGTACTATATTCTAGGTACACCCTGAAGGCGTCAGCAGGATCTGCAGAGTTGAGCCCCACATCTTCAAACTGCAAAGAAGATAGTTCTTAATTCATAACACCATGAAGAAATATTGACACTTTAATATTTTCTCCAAGGGGCAGATATTTGCCATAGAATATGCTGCAGGTGTGCTTCGCTTCTCTGTCACATGAGAGAAGTCTCTGCTATGTGTGCGGTGCTTACCATGGGGATGATAGAGAAGCTCTGTCTCTGGTCTGCTTTTGATCTTGCTCTGATTGCTTTTGGCGGCCTGTTGCTGCGGAGCATAGATGGAGCTGCTGAGTCAGAGCGTGCCGCAGAGGGGAGGAGAGCACGCGTCTGTGGCTGGTGGCATCTGCAGTGGTGACCCATGGCCTCCATAGAACGCGGTGCAATGGTTGCCATGGTAACGGCTGTGCTTGGTCAGAGGTGACTAGCCAAGCTGCAGGAATTGGACCAAGAGGCCCTCTCCAGTGTCCTCCTGTTGCTGATGCAGCCGCACAAGTGCCGGCTGGCCCTACCCACGTGAGAGTTTGACGGTAAGGAGGAAGTGACCTTTTTCATTTCCTATTTTGCTATATTCCTCCCCACAGGAGGAAAGCAAGAAAATGAAGAAAAAAAAATAGAAATGGAAGGAAATTACTACAAAATAGAGAAGTATTCTGATCTAAGTACAATGAATATAGAACACCTAAAGCACATAGAAAATAAGGCCATATGGGGTTGGGCCCAACCGTGGAATGCTTGCATTAGAGCTAATCAACAGGAAAAGTAAACTAGTCCCCTCCAAACCTTTCAGTCTAGCAGAAAAACAGGCCTGAAGCCTGGAGAGGTTTGGTGATTTTCTCATGAATGCACCACAATCAGTAAATAAAACTACATTTGTGCTCTCAAGAAGCTCATGGGCTACAAAACTTAAGAGAAAGGATCCTAATTCCTAGTAGTTTCTAATGTAATACATACCACTTCTTGGGTTTGCTGGTGTGCTTTTGGGCCTTAGTTTTTCTCATACAGGAGAGAATATCACCTGTCCTCCGCTAGCTGTCAGTGAGAGTCAGAAGAGTGCAGCCCCGGTATTGGCTGACTTGGATACTAGTCCTTTAAATGATTCTTCCCCTTCACTGTGAGTCAAGGTATTTTCCTTTTGTGAGTTTACACATGTGGAATACAATGAGCTGAAACAGTAATAGTAACAATAACTACCACACAGGGCTTTAGATATCATGTGTGTAGTAGCTGACATAGTGTTAAGTAAACATTAATTTTGGTCCCTGCTTTAAACTTGGAATGACAGAGGCTTCCACTTTATATACCTGGCCTAATTGTTATGTGTGATTTAAAATATTGAATGAAGTGCCTATTAAATACATGTTATTAGTATTCAATTTTAGGCAACAGTGATATAATAGAGTGAGTGGCAAAAGCAAATGGGTTGTGACCACTAAACCTCCAGCCATCTGTGGAACCTGTGTGACAATACATAGTACTTGAAACCACAACGATAATGCAAAACAAAAATGTACTAACAGCTCTCAGAGGTGTGAATAGAAAGTATTGAATTTAAGTCAAAGAGAATTATTCTATCATTATACAAAAGAACTAGCAGAGTCTCATTTAGAATATTGTTTTCAATTGCTATCACTTTGGTGTGAAAAGGACATTGTAGCAATGAAAAAAAAGTGAAAGCAATGGAAATGGCTTGAGGATTCAGTGAATTCAGTGACAGACAAAAGCCAAAGGATCTAGACTTATATTGATTAAGACAGATAACATATGGTGATATAACTGAAGCCCCAGCAATCTTTGAGAAGATAAGGAACACAACCACAAAAATACTGCATTTGTTCTTATGAAACAAAGTGTATTGCTGGAGAGAAACTAAGATTTGTGTAACACAGAAGCAAACTCCCAAGATCTTGGGGTTTATTTACAAGGCAAATGAGTTTTCTAGAGTTGTTATAACAGTTCCATGAAATAGATAGCACACATTTATTCTTTTTTATTTTGGAGAGATGTAACCTCTCTGCAAACTCTAGGATAAAATTCTTCTCTCTTCATAACTTCTACGGATTTCTAGCTATCTTCAGCACTCCTTGAGTTACCTCTGTATCTTTCCAAAGACTGCTTCCATTTTCACGTGACTGTTCTTCCCTATGTCAGTCTCTGTGTCTCTTCCCTTCTATGAGGACACCAATTATATTGGTTTAAGAACTGATCCATCCTATGGGAGGGTCAGACTTCACCTTTACTAACTAGATCTACAGTGGCCTTATTTTCAAATAATATAGCATTCTGAAGTTCTCGAGGTTAGAACTTAAACACAACTTAGATAAGGGGTTAGTGTTCAACATATAACACATCAATATAATTCATAAAATTGTCCATTGAAAATAATCACCTTGCTACCAGGAAGAAAACTATGTGCGTGTATGTTGTGTGTGTGTGTGTGTGTGTGTGTGTGTGAGTGTAACTTAAAACATTTCCACTAATATTAGGAACAAAGTAAGAATGTTCTTTCCCACCACTTATTTTCAACTGTAATCCCTAGCTAAAACAATAACAAAGTAAAAGGGAATAATCCTACAAATTGGGTAAAGGACATCTAAAATAGTCTTTGTTCACAGATGACATAATTAGAGGAAAAATGCAAAAGAATCTGAAAAATTCCTGTAACTGTAACTGATTTTAGCAAGGTTGCAGGATGCAAAGTTGCTACACAAAAGTGAATGTTTTCTCAATAAATCAGCCCTGAACAAATGGAATTTGAAATTAAAGCCAAAACATGTTAGCTGAAGCCACGAAATACTTTGTCTTAAATGTTGAAAGATATGTATAAATTACATATAAGGAAAACTACTAAACTCTGATCAAATACATCAGAGAACTAAATATATGGAGAGACGTTTCATGCTCATAGATAGGATGATTCAATATGTAAAAGATACTGATTCTTCCCAATTTTATTTATAAATTTTCAAGTCAAATTCTCATTTACTTTATGGATTTTTTT
>PVIC010028081.1:0-23456 GCA_004025085.1 Thryonomys swinderianus
AAACAAAAAGAAGACAACTTTGTGGACCACTCTAAAAATTAAATGGAGGGGCCGCAGGGTTAGCTCAGTGGTTCCGGCGCCTGCCTCGCAAGCACAAGGTCCTGAGTTCGATCCCCGGTAACCACATATAATGCTGGGCATAGAGACACACCCACCAACAATCAACACCGCATACCACAATGCCGGACGTGGTGGCTCACGCCTGTAATCCCAGCATTCGGGAGGCAGAGACAGGAGGATTGCTGAGTTCGCGGCGGCTTGCCTGGGCACCATAGTGAGCTCAGGGCCACTATGAACTACAAAGCGAGACCCTGTCTCAAAAGCAAAAAAAAAAAAAAAAAATTTTAAATGGAGGGACAGTGGATGGTTTCTCAGAAAAGCACTGGGTTGGGAGACCAGTGAACTCGCCACTTGCCCAGAGCATGCATCTGCATGATTCACTGCACCTCTGGGATTCACCTCTTTCCTATTTGAACAGAGCTGTTTTCAGAACTTCAGTCAGTTCAGCTCCTGACCCTGTTATTAACCAAGTGTGTGAATCTGAACAACTGAGTCTGCCTTCTACCTCACAACAAGGAATAAGAACACCCACGTCACAGTCACTGACAACTAAAAGAATTTATAAAATATAGGAGGTGGTTCATGTTAGTTACGGTTTTCACCACCACCATCCCAAACCAATGGTGAAGGGTAAGGCTCTGTCTCAGTGAGACTCAAACCTATCTAATGTGCTTCTATACCCTCAAACAAACCTTTCTTGAATACCCAGATCTCACTAGTACCTAACTTAAATATTTCAAGCAAATAGTAAGCAAAAGCTTGTTTTCAAAATAATATAAAAACTGGTTATTGAATACCTCCTTTCTTCTCCCTTTGCAGGTTCTATGAATGAGTGGACACATTGTAGGTGTACTTAATCCTTTTCCTTTTGCAACTGTCAAGAGGAGCCTTAGCCTCTCTGTTAACAATTCTCATAGCCCCATAACTTCTGCAGTGCAACTTCAGCTTCTTCCCTCTTGTCCTACTATTTGTGGAGAAGGAAACCACCAATGTCTTTCTCATAATGACTCTTCAAGTCAGTTGGACCTTTATCCTCTAAACTAAATAACCCTACAGTTTTTTGGTCTCTCCTCATACCCCTTATTTTCCAAGCCTTAATTACATTTTTGCTCTTCTCTGGAGCTCAGCCAGTTCCCCACATCCTCTTTCAAGAAGAGACACAAAGTAGCCATAGTTGGGGTCAGACCAGTGCTGGGAAAGGCCACTTCCTGCCCTTTGCTTTTCATACCTCCTACCATCTTATTGATCTTATAAATAAATAGCATTTATTTAACTAATTGTATCCAAGCTCCCATATTGGGTTGAAAGCTACCTTTTCCCATCTTGCATCTCAGCATTTTGATCTTGTCCTGTAAACTTTCTTTTATACTTAGCTTTGAGTTTTTAGATCTAATTTAAAATGTCTTACCCGGTGAATTGTCCAGCTCATTTTACATTTGATCTTCTCTTTTCATACTTCCTCACAAAAACTTTTACAAAGTCAAGAAGTACCCTTCCAAAAGTCAACTCATCATTCAAGATTTACTGAGACTCTCCTTGTCTCCCCATGCCATCTTCAAAGGTACCATTGCCACATGAGAGTAACGAGATCCACCATTTATTGAGAAGTCATGCTAGGAAATGTGAACATCCTCACAACAGTCCTATGAGGCAGATCTTATTACCCCCATTTTACTGAAGGACTTAGGGCTAGCTAGGTTGAGTAGTTTTCTACAGCCACAGAGCAAATGAGTGCTAGAAATAAATGTGGATCATGTGACTGTAGAACTCTGGGCCACAGTGCCACTGCCACAAAAATCAATGTTCACCAGCATTTGGGTGTTACACACTAGACAAATGTGACTTTGCTCATAAAAAGAACGTGTGGCTTCCCCCTCAAAATCAGTGACAATCGTGGCTGCCAGCAAAATTGGGAAGAGAAAAGGCAACAGACAGACTGAAAAGTAAAAGAGAAAGCAAAACTGACTGGAAGGGAAAAAAATGGGACATGGTTGAAGGTAACTGGAATGTCATGAGAAGGTCTTCCAGGTGACCTTTTCTCTGAAAGACTTTCTAGAGTTTTGTTCTTCCTGATCATAAAAACCATGATGTGGGGCAAAAATAGTTTGTGAATGTAGCTTGCATCTTTTATATATCCCTAAAGACAGACAGGATTCCCCAAGAGTGAAGAGGAGGAATAGTGCCACAGAAAATATTCAGTGAAGTACATTTGTTTAATCGGTTTTTCTCAACTGTTAATTTATCTCCAAATAGTTTGGAATAAATAAATTTTATTTGCCATATAAGTTTCTTCATTATCAACAAAAGAATTTACTAAAGTGGAACAGAAATATAGAGAGACAAACTTGAAAGCCATGTATTTATATGTAGTGACATGACTATGCATGTAAACATATCAAGAGATAAGAACATAATGAGTGAAGAGCTGCACTGAGAAAGAATAGAAAAGGGAGAGGATAAAGGACTTTTTCATACACTGCTATGAGACTCTTTTACTACAAGATGTTTATATACTATATGTTTTATTTTGTTTTGCTCTAGTTTTTTGAGACAGCATCTCGCCTAGTAGTTCAGGCTGGCTCTGAGTTTACCATGTAGCCCAGGCTGGCCTCGAACTCATGGCAATCCTCTGCCTCTGCCTCCTGAGTGCTTGGATTACAGGTTTGAGTCACCTGGTGGGCTTAAATTTTTGTAAACAATCAAATTGTTTTTAATAGTTCATTGACCAAAAAACCATTTTAAGAAATTTTATCATTTGAATAGAAAAAAAATCAATTCTATGGGTAAAATATTCAGGAAAATACAGTAATGTAAAGTAAAATTTAATAAGAAATGTGGATTTGGAGAAAGTTCACTTTTAAAAGTTGATTCTCCAAAATCAGTTTTTAGAGTAACTCCTAAGCAGAAATAGGATTTTTAGTTCATGATCAATATCATTTCTACAAGCTAAATATTATTAGGAAGACTGACCCAAATGTTAAACATTTCCACAAGGATTTGATGAAATTTCTCTCCTGTTAAAATTAAAATGTCCTACTTTCTAATACCAGTTCTGACCAAAACTAGACCCAGACTCCATCATATAAGGGTTAAATTTTTGAAAATAGTTTGAGTTTTCTATTAACTTTAACTTTATAGATCTTAATAATATTTTTATTAAAAATTAGCAAGTTTATCAGTGAATGTTTAATTGACTCCAACTGAAGAACTCTTATTTTACAGTTGTTCTGAGACAGATGTTTGTCTCATGAAATGAAGACATTTGCTTAACTTTCTAAACAAATTGGTTTTAAGATTTCTCAATTGTCCTGAGGTTGCTTACCTCTGTGATATGCTTGCTTGCAAAAATAAGTCCATTTCAATCACTGCCTGGACAAAGTTTAAACTTAAAATAGACACAACAGTTAATCAATAGGTTGATCTGCTGATGCAGTAGAGTGTAGCTAGGCCTGACCAGAGGTCATCCTGCTAAAAGAGTAAACAACTTATTCTTGGTACGAATCCACATAGAGAATCCATTTTAGCAATCAAAACTTATCCCATGAATTTAGTTATATGTAGGTCCTCAAGAAACATTTGCTGAAATTGATGTTGAATCAAACATATGTGTGTTAAGCTCCTCTGTTGTACAATATAATGGCAATAATCTGTAAATAGTTCAGATCTACAATTGAGGTAGTCCCTTTGTTCCTACAATAGAATTCTTTCAACAGTGTAGTATTTGTTAATAGTATTTTTCAAAATAAACATATATATCTGTACCCCTAGCCAAAATTAATATTGGCAGAATTAACATTATCTTTAAACACAAAAAAGTTTCATAATGAGAAAAAACATTGTTCTGGGCAACTTATAAGGAATTACCTTATTTTAAACACAATGTAACTAGGCCACCTTCTAACAGATTCCACATCAGCCTTGTAATTTGTACAAACAACTGTTAAATTTAAATGGTGAGCATCTTTTCTTGGTTTTGTTCTACTAAGTGGTGTTGGCCTGGCTCCATGGATACCCCCATGTTTGCAGCAACACAGTCACAGTAGCTGCATGGTGGAAACAGCTTGTATGTCCATCCAGAGATGAGTGGGTAAAGGAAATGTGGTGTTTACACACAGTGGAGCACCACAGTATTCTGCTAAAAGAATCATTAACTTGAGTCATTTGTAGAAAACAGATGCACCTTGAGACCATAATGTTGTGAGATAAATCAGACACATTTACTTAAATATAATATGGTTTCTCTTATATGAGAAATGCAAAGTATAAGTAAATTAAAGAACAAAATAAAAGACAAGTAACAGGAAACAGAGAAATAAATCTTTTGCAAATAGGAAGAGTACCAAGAAATAGAGGGTAGGGGTGGTAAGGGAAGGATGATGAGACGTGAAAAGAATTAAGACATATTATATGCATGTACCAACTCCCCAGAGTGAATGTAATCAATATGTATTACGAAAGTACTAATAAACAGAAAAAAAAAGTGTGTGGGGATCTTTCACAGTAGCTTTTTAAAACTGTATAGCCATTAGAGTTCATAATGAATTTTCTTCACCTGCCAGTAACTCAGGATGCCAATAAAACACCAAGCAACTTAACATCAGTGAGTTCTAAATCTCCCAATTTGGAAGTAAATGCCTCCTAAAATCACTGAGCAGAGGCCAATGAAGCCAAGTGAACAATGCAGTAGTGTCTAATGTAAAGCAATAGGGGAGAAAGACCTGAGTGTCTTTCCCTTCTCTGCTAGAATGTGCTGAGCCATCATGAGGGATACTTTTATCATATTTATGCCCCATCTTTTTAATTGAATTCTTTATTGGTATAATTATGCCCCATCTTTATCCCCTTCTTTGCTTACATGACTCTTTTGACATAGAAGCGAGCACTAGATGTTGGAAATCCCTTAAAATTAACACTTTGTATACACACACTACTCCATACATAACACTGGTTAGGAACTGTTGGTTACTGTTATTCTTACAGTGGCAGCCTGAAGTATAGATGTTTCTACATGCCTGTGGCCTGGAGCCTATGGTCTAGCTGAAAGGAAGGTTTGCAAAATCCAGGCTGAGCACCATAGACCTGAGAGGCTGAGCATCACAAATGGGTAAACTGAGGCCAGTAGCATGGATCTTCCACAATGCTCAGTCTCAGATGTGCTCAGGAATATAAGGTACGTATTAAAGCTATTTTTAAAACAGTATCCCTAGCTGGGCATAGTGGCACACACCCATAATCCCAGTACTTGGAAGGCTGAGGCAGGAGGATCACCATGAGTTCAAGACCACCCTGGGATACATAGTGAGTCTGAAGCCAGCCTGAACTACATAGCAAGACCCTGTTTCAATCCCCTCCCCCAAAATAAAACCTCTACTGAGGAATTTAGAGAGAAATTCTCAAATGAGAAGTCTAAAAATAAAGCTCTCAAGCAGAAAAGGATTTTAAAAGTACAATTTGCACCGTTGACTATACATTATCCCAACTGTAAATCTTACCAATTCAAATTTTTCAGGGCAATTACTTTAAAGGGAATTTATTTTGATTTATTTGTGCAAAGCAACAAAGTAATCTCTCCTGATCAATAAAACCTTCCGGCCCCATTCAGAAAACTGACTTAAAACTTGCTTTTATGATGGTTGGCTTCCTCTGTGGTGCCCGTGACATTTAGGGAGTACATAACAGAGCTGAGCATGCTGGGGTTAAAGGAGGGGCCTGAGAAATATGCTGATAACCCTAGATTTGGGAGCAGAACATTGAATGTTTATTCCTGCCCATTCATTGTGGAAGTAAAGCCCCCTGACAACTTCGAAAATGAATGTCTTCCTTCCAACTCCATGTCTTTCATTTAATGGCATTAAGAAAAAAGTACATAATTTTATATCACGACAGAAAGTTTGAGCAATAGCTTCCCCCTTATAGAAAGCAGATTTGCGAAGCAATTTTTTTTTTTTTTTTGAGACAGGGTATCACTATGTAGACCAGGCTGGCCTTGAACTCACACGTAGCCTAGGCTGGCCTCCAACTCAGTGATCCTCTTGTGTCTGCCTCCCAGCCCTAGAATTATAACTGTGCATAATCATGACTAACCTGAAAGCCACTTTTAACAAATAACTACAGCCCGAAGACTCACTTTCAAGTTTGTGATCTAATTAGGCAGCAGGCATGGAGGAGTAGCCCTCAAATAAAATATAGCTCATGGATATATTTCATTTGCTCAGCACAGTCATTTTCATCCCCTCCTCCTTATTAACTTAAACGCCTTTACACTGGCTGTGTCTGCTGTTTAACAGAACTACACACACTCTGGTGTCTGTCTCCTCAGATTTACATTATCTCTAGTGCCTGCCTGCAGGATTTGAGTCTACAGTTCCTGCCGAGTTTGCCTGCGTGTCTGCTGGGCCCTTAGCAGGGGATTTTGGCATACATCCAGCATGCGCCCTTGTGCATCTCCTCATCCCTCTTCTTCCTCTGCATGTTATCATTAGGGCTTCTTCAAGTGCACAACTGGCTCCTTTTTTCAAGCAGTCTATTGTCCACATCCTCAGAGGTTTATTTTAAAAAAAAAAAAAAGAACATCCAATGAGAAGGAGGCACCATTCCCACTTCATGCTCACCACCTCTGTTCGTCTCAGCCTTTTACCCACCAGACAAAAACCAAGCCTTGAGTTTACTATCGATAGCTTTCCACTTCAAGAGTGGTATGCTGGAATCTTCCTTGTTCCTAGCTTTCTGCCTACTGCAGACCCTCTCAGTGGTCTCTGTAATACCACCTGCTTTGACTGGCTCACCAAGAGAGAAGTAGCCTTTGTTGCTGTAGGACTCACTAGAACAACCCATGCTAAGTCAAATCCATCCATGTGTTGGCCTTGACAGGGAGGAGGGTGAAAGACAGAGTCAGCTTTGACATAAACAGGACTCATCCACTAAGTAGCCAGAGGAAATCGTTGGCAACATGTAATTACCCAGCTGGTCATCCCTATTTAAATCCACCCACTCCTCTAACTGCCAAGTTTGGAAGAACTAAATATTTTAGCATGCCAGGCATAGTTCAAAACCAGATTTTAAAAATGTTTTCTGCTGCCTCCATTCTCCTTAGTTTCATGTACAAACTAGGGGTCAAGTAAGTTAACGCCACAAATAAAAAGGTACCAAGATTTTGGTGGGAGCCAGCTATGAAGTCAGTATAAACTTCTTGAATTCTTGCTCAAGAAGATAACTTAGTTATCAGCCTTAAGGCTGGAATGCTCAGAGCCATGTCACAGTCTCATCTGGTTTCTTCAGTAGGACAAATATTTTTCTTTTGGCCTCAGTTGCAACAGATATGCTTGGTAATCAAAGCAGACCAGAGTCAGGAAGAAGTGAAAAGCATGGCTGACAATGCTCAGTTCCCATCTTTTACTCCTCCATAAATCCCACTCTCTTGTTCCAGAGTCTCAGAGATAAAGAGTCATTCCTGAACTTTAATACATCCAACATCCTAAGTCTTCTTCTTCTTTGGGACCAGCCTTTCCAAATGCTACCATCTCTTTGTCTTTCTCTTTGTCTTACAATGGGTTTTCTTCAACTCAACTCAGATGTGGTTCTAATCAAACCAAGTATATTTCGACTCATCAATTTTTCTTTTTATCCTCTGGTATTCAAATCTAAAATTCTCCACTTGCTTAGATTCCCCTTTCTGTTATTTTTTCCTCTACTGAGGATTCAATTCAGGGCCTTTATAGTAAGCTGTATTCCCAGCGTTTTTTGAGACAGGATCTCATGAAATTTCCCCTGCGGGGCTCAAACTTATGATCCTTCTGACTCAGCCTCCCAGACTGTTGGGATTACAGGCATGAACTATCAAGTCCTCTTGAACATTCTTAAACAAGTAGTTTGTAATAAGGAATTACAAGTCTAAGGATTTAGGTGACTTATCATGGAAATGTTAAGGTTCTGCCTAACATCCTTCTCCAGCTAAGCAGTGAACAGTTCATTCAAAATTTCAGGAAAAAATGACTCTAACAAAGAAATACCTTATTTTATTTTTGGCACTTATTTACTGAGATAAATTTCTAATATTGTTATTTTTTCTTTTCCGAGTAATAAACATTTTAAAAATTCTAGTTCTAAAGAGAAATCTCAGCATGTCATCTTTTATTCTTCAAACTCCAGGTTACATATAAAATTTACCATGTAGCCACTGATAAGAATTTAATCTCTGCCAAATATACTACCAATTCTTACAGGCTTTGTTTATCAGAAATTAAAGTGCATTATTAAGATAATTGTAGGCCTCCGTGTGTTTCTCTTAGATCCTGTTACAGACAACACATTTTTTTTCCTTTATCTCTCCTAAAAAAGAAAAATCTTTGACTTATTTCTTACCTTTTCCATTTGTTGACAGAATCTGTGATGTATGTTTTTGTGAGGTCAGATGAGCAGGGTTCAAAGACCACCAGGGATGTTTTGTTAAGGTACGACAAGATAAAAGTCATCTGGTAGATGTCAGCCGCCTGCTCTTCTCCACTAAACTCAAATTCTTGTCTCCTGTGCCTGGTCATGTTGTCCAGTTTCTTAAATTCAGTTTCTTTTTTTCCTTGTTTCTAATGCCTACCTGCTCAGCTCCCCATGGTCCCACCCAGTTGTGCTTTGTGTATCCAGACTGACCCAGTGCCCTACTGCTGGTGGCAAAAAGCTGCCTGTGTCTGGAACAACCCCCTGCACATCACTACACTGTACCATTGCAGCCACCTCCCAGAGCACCTATTCCAGCGATGGCAAACCTTTTAAGAGACCAGGGCCCAAATGGCAACCCAAACCCACTTACCTATCACAAAGTACCAACACTGCAATTAAACCCGAATCCTGAGGTTTCTGTTTCGAAAAGAGCCAGCTACTGGTGTGACTTGACTCACATGTGGACAGGGAGGGCTCTATGGCTCATTCATGCCACAGGTTCACCACCACTGATTAAACAGTACAACATACAATCTACCTATAACTATAGTTTCTGTTGAAGACTAAGTTGTGTCCCCAAAAAAGATATGTTCAAGTCCTAAAGTCCTAATCCGAGCACCTATGAATGAGACTTACTTGAAAGTAGTGTTGTTGCAGATTAAATCAAAATAAAACCACACTAGGTTAGGGTAGGCTCCCGATCCTCATAAAAAGAGGCAAAAAAAGATGTTAAGCAGGAAAACAACCAAAAGAAAGGGCTGCACTGATAACTCTGGAAAAGAGAAAAGTATAAAGACAACTTTTTAAAAAAACCTGCAGCCTCCCTATCTAAAGGTTGCCATCATATTGATAATTTAATAATTTCTTGCTGGATTGTTTTCTTTGGTTTTTACATTACCTCAACAACCTGTACCAACCCTTTTACTACACCATTATAGCAAAGAAAACCTTTTTTCAGAAAATGTTTAGAAACTTCATAAACATAATTTTAATGACAAGAAGATATTCAGTTATACCAAAAGCCAAAGGTTACTCAGTCAGGTCTTGAGTTGCCCATTTAAGTTGGATCTATAACTGTTCAAATAATCTTCATATAAACTTGATGAACTTGTAAGTGAAGATTTCAAGTACTCTCACTACCTCTGAATCACTGATCTTAGAGGGTGCTGTGCTCTTTGAGTGAAGCACTTTCCCTCTGAGCAGAACCTTCAAACTTGGCAGGCACCTCTTCCTCCCCTAACGTACCTCAGTGTCCCCCTCCCCACCATAGCGAGCAGTGACCACAGCTCTGCTCCCCACCACAATTCCAACTTGCAGGAAACCCGATAGCACAGTGACCCCTGGGAAAGGCCCTTGGATGCCAGACCAAATACAAGTCCACAGAATCTAAAAACGCCAATTTCTTCATATTTTCTTTTCGCAGCAAAACCTGACTCTGCTGGTTCCCTGTGCCAGCTGTTAAGAAGTCGTCAGTATGAATTGGTAATGGAAATAACGTCGTCCAGCGCCTATGGCCTTATAGAAACACATACAGGTGTAGCTCCCAATCATAAACAGCCGCATCACACAGCTAACCCAATCACTTACAGCTAACCCAATCACTTCTGACCACGTCACCACGAGCCCACCTATCCCCTCGCGACTTGCTCCCTGCCCCCCCCCATCCTCTATAAAAGCCCAAACCCTATGCGCAATAAAGCAGCTTTCTCCCTCAACCAAGAATCTGTGTTTTGGTTCTTGCGTCCCTGCTCACTCTCCAGCCAGCGCGACCCCAGGGGACAAAACAACAGAGACCACAACAAAGACAACTGGTACCCAAACGTGGGGCACACTGCTGCGGGTCACCCTCCCCCCTCTCAGGTGAGTACTCTGTCCACTGCGGACGCCCGGTCTCAGACCCCCTGGCCGGTGACTGGGCCCCTGGCTCCCATGTTTTGCGGAGCCCTCCTAGAGCCCCCCGCCCCCGCAGCTGTTTTTGTTCTTTTCCTCTACTTATTTCTCTCCTGGATCACTTGTTTCGGTTCCCCTGTTCCACGACTCCACCACATACCTCAGTGCTATCCTTGCCTTTTCTCTCTTTCTCCTCTTCAGTCTCTGTACTCTTCTTGTCTGTTCGCGAAAGGCCCCTCTCGTACAATGGGTAACGTCCTGTTTGGTGCCAAATCGTCTCAAAATCCTCTCAAAATGGCGCCGAGCCACCTCAGCCGCCCCTCCCCTACCCCTCAGCGGCTCTTCCCGCTTTTTCTCCCGATGCTCCACCCACATGTCCCGCCCCGCCCAAACCTCCTGGACTACACCCTCCCCTTCCCTCCTCCTGCCCTGTCCCGGAAGATGACTCTGACGATGATCCTCCCCCTAACTACCTTTGCGCCGCTTGCAACCCCCACGCGACACCCTGCACAGCCTCATTAATAACCCTTTTCTTCCCCTGGCCTCACGGTGGGGCCTTCCCTGTCTATACCCAACCGGGAGGTCAAGTATATTGGGCACCCACTAACCCTAAGGTGTGGAAAGAACTTCGGGCAGCAGTCGCCAATCACAGCCCCTCAAAGCCCCCTTCCTCTTACGTGTTGGCACTGCTGTCAGCCAGATCATGTTTATACCTTCTGCCCACTGCACTCGGCCTCCATCCTGTCCCCAGCCCCTTTGCCTGCCAAGCCACCCCTTTACCTGCTAAGACATGCCCTAATCTTTCCTCTTCAGTCTCCCCGTGGCCCCCCACCCCTGCCTGCAGTGTGCAAAAGGATACCACTTGAAGCGCAACTGCTGCACCAGGTATCATAAAGATGCCCCCCCTTCCCCCTTTCCACTCCCCCCTCTGCTTCTGACCCTGCCCCTTTGAACTAATAGCTGGGCAGTTCCCAGCCCCACTCAAAGGGAACACCCCCACTACACAAGCCCTTAAACCAACGTCTCCTCTTCAGGTGTGTTGGACCATACCTATAGACACCTTTAAGCCATGGTTTATCCTATTTTGTGCAAACAAAAATTTAAACTCCTTGGGCTGGAGATTTAGCTCACTGGTTCCGGCGCCTGCCTCACAAGCGCAAGGTCCTGAGTTCGAGCCCCATTAACCACATAAAATACTGGGTGTGGTGACTCATGCCCACCAGCAATCAGTACCACATACCACAACAATGCCAGGCATGGTGGCCCAGGGCCAGCATGAACTACAAAGTGAGACCCTATCTAAAAAAAAAAAAACTCCTCGACATCAGAGCAGATAAAACTATCCTTTATAAAGAAGAGATCCCCCCGACTGGCCTCTAGTTCCAGGCCCACCAGTCACAGAGGTTGATGGCACAAGCCCCTCTTGGACCACCTGTTCTCCCATTAGCTGGAATCACCCCAGCGGTCACTGGGGAAAATTTAGCCCCTTGATTTTGAAAGATATGTCTCATAACTTGTTTGGTTATGATTTACTTGAGGCAATGGGTGTAGTCCTCAGTACTGACGACCTAGAACAATACCCCCAACATTAAAGGCCACTGCTAGTCTCCTTCCATCAATCCCCATTCAGCTATGTTGGACCTCAGATGACCCTGTATGGTTGAGCAGTGGCCCTTGCCTTTATTTAAATATGAGGTGTTCCATCATCTTGTTAACCAAGAATTACAGGCCCATCACATCGAGCCCATCACAAGTCCATGGAATACCCCGGTTTTGTAATTCAAAAAAAGATGGGTGATTTTCGGATGCTCCATGATCTTAACTGGGACTCCCACTCCTGTGAGCCATCCCACAGGGACAATAAATGCCTCTTTAGGCACAAAGACTGCTTCTTCTCTGGTCATTACGTGAGGCAGATCGACAATGCTTGCTTTTACTATACCCCCCTCAACAATCAGGGACCTGTTTTAAGATTCCACTGGTGGGTCCTTCCCCAGGGAATGAAAAACAGTCCCACAATCTGCCAAACTGCAGTCAAAGCTGCTTTAGACAAGCTGAACCTACCAGCTACATGCACCTTTTACCGCTATATGGACAACATCCTCATGTGCTATCCCCAGGAGGCTACCTTCCACCAAACCTTTTTGTCCTGTTACAGGGACTTCAAAGACAAGGATTCCAAATAAAGTCTAAATACAGCCACGCTTACAATTTCTGGGAGTTCAAAAAGACTTACCCACCACCTCTTGCCACGTCCCCAAGATCTCGATTCTCCAGCAACTCCCCTTGTGTCAGCTCCAGCAGATTCTAGGTCAAATTAACTGGGCTTGTCCCTGGCTACCCATTCCTACCTCTCATTTAGAGATTCTTTTTCAATTGCTGTGTGGCAATACTGACCCCTCATCACCCCATACTCTCACTCCAGCTGCAAGAGAAGCTTTAAAAGACATAAAGTGCTACAGGCTGTGCTCCTTTATTCATATGATCCCACTAAGCCTCTGATGGCCCTCCTAATCCTTCCCTCTAGCGCACCCCTGGCTTGTTTATGGCAGTCTCAACAGCCCTATTGAATGGCTCAGTTGGGCCCTCGTATCTTCTACAAGGCATATCAACCCATTGAGCCACCTCCTTGTGACTTTCATTTTAAAGGCCAGGAGGCGATCCCTACAGGTTTTTGGTAAGGATACTGACATCATATGTCTCCCAACTACCGTCAGAGATTTCAAGGTTCTTCTAATGTTAGAGGACTCTCTTGCCTGGGCCCTTCAAGGGTAATCTGGATAAATTTCATATCACCTACCAAACCATCCAATCATCAAACTGCTTCAACCACTGGATTGGGTTTTCACCAACCCTGTTAGCACACATCCTATCCCTCATGTGCTCACAGCCTTCACAGATGGCAATCCACTGTGATAGAAAAAAAAAAAGTTATCTCCCACCTTTTTCATTGCTTTTGCCAAATGGGAATCCCTCACAAGATCAAAGCCAACAATGACCCAGCCTACACTTCCAAAAAGTTAGCTCATTTCCTAGCTGACTTCAAAATACAACATTCAACATGCATCCCCTATAATCCTCAGGGATAAGCAATTGTAGAACATACCAATCATACTTTAAAAACACTCCTCAAAAAACAATCCCCTTTGCCATGGCCCACTACCCTGTATGACAAACTTGCTTTGGCCTGTTTTACTCTCAACTTGCTCACTTTTAATTAAAAAAAAAATCCAAACAGCAGCCCATCACCATTGGAGCCCATTTCCCCCCCTTAGCTGTCTGCCTTTAGTACAATGGAAGGATCCCCTAACCCATCAGTGGAGAGACCCAGCACCTCTCCTTACATTAGGGCGAGGATATGCTTGTATTTTTCCACAGGAAGAACAACAGCCCCTCTGGACACCCTCAATGAACATTCGACCATATACTACCCCCCGGCCACTACCTGGCTCTGATCAAGCCCCCCCACCATGCCGCCTTCTTAGATGACTCCACCACTCCTCCTGCTGCTTATCCTTGTTAACAACATTGTCACTGAACCAGCCAACAGACCACAACAGACCAGCACCCTGGCCTAAAGGCCCCAGTGGTCTTGCCCAGACCTCGGGATTTTGGCCATCACTGCAATTATTATCTCCCTTGTGGCCACTGTCTCGGCAGCCACCACCATTTCCATAACCCTTCATAAGCAGATAACCACAGCTGCTGTGGTCAATCAACTCATCCAAAATACCTCTAAAGCCTTGGGAGAGTATATGTGGAAAACTTGGGACCCCTCGCTTAGTTATCATTTGGCCAAACTCACCCAGACTATCTTAGCCATTAATTAACTCCACTTCTTTAGGCCTCCTTGCTGTAGATAATGTTTGGCAAACATTGTGGAAAGAAGTTACCCAAGGTTGGAACAAATTATTCACCTGGTTACTAGGTCTGATATTAACCTCCCCTTACATGATAACCTTTGTTGGCACCATTTTAACAATCCTGCTACATATAAGGAGGGCCAAACAGAAATATCATCAAAATTACAAAAGTATCATACTATTGGCTGAGGCACTAGATGCTACTAGGAGGCAAAATAATAACTCAGAAGAGGTTTAAGTCTGGCTTGGACAAATTCATTGTGCATACATCTAACAGGCTGGCTAGCCAAAGATGGGTAAGATCACCAGTGCTGGGGACAACCTAAGACAGGCACAGTCATAAGATGATATGTTACAGGCTGGTAAGCCAAAGACAGGAAAGATCCTCAATGCTAAGGACAACCTAAGATAGGCCCAGCACCATTCACCACTGCCCTGATGATAGGGTAGCTAGCAAATGACGGATAAGATCCTCAATGCTGGGGACAACCTAAGACAGGCACAGCCTCTCGCTTCATACACACACACACACACACACACACACACACACACGTATATATATATGTAGGGGGAAATGTTACCCAGCACCAGTGTCCTTATAGCAACACACACAGGCATAGCTTCCAATCATAAGCAGCCCCATCACACAGCTAACCCAATCACTTCGGACCACATCACCACAAGCCCACCTACCCCTCACGACTTGCTCCCTTCCCCCCCCCGCCATCTTCTATAAAAACCCAAACCCTGTGTGTAATAAAGCAGCAGCTTCCTCCCTCGACCAAGAATCAGTGTTAGATTCTTGCGTCCCCACTCACCCTCCTGCCAGTGCAACCCCACGGGACAAAACAACAAAGACCACAACGAAGACAACAATAACAGAATTGTATTCTCTTATAAACCTAGATGTGGGATGTCCAAAATCAGGTTCACTGAACCAAAAACAAGGTGTCTACAAGGCTGTGCCTACTCCTGAGACTTGGGGAGAACCCCTCACTTCTTCCAGTTTTTAGGGCTACCACTGTTCTTTGACTCACTCCAATCCATCTGCTTCTGAGGTCCTATTGCTTTCCCCTTTTCTGTGTGTGTCAAATCTTCCTCCACCTTCATCTGAATGGATCCTTATAATGGCATTTAGGACCCACCTACATAATCTCACACATCAAACTCTTTAATTCAATCACATCCTCAGAGCCCTTTTTTCTTCATCAGGGAACTTTACGTGTTTCAAGGATGAGGACCTGTTATCTTTGGATGGCTATTATTCACCCTATGACATAAATCTAGATGAAAATGGGGCTGTTCATGATCTATACCCAGCCTCTTAATGTGAGTACTCATGTCTCATAAAAGAAATAATCGTATATGGGATCACAGGGCATTTCTCTGGACCTCCTTTAGGGATACTGAACAATATAAACTTTATTCTTCCTTCTGAAATAATAGTATTCTGAAATACATTTGACCCCAAAGTTTTCAGACAAATAGTCTAGTCTGAATTCTCCAGCCTTAGAAGTACCTGTCTTTGCCATCTGCATGGCATTTTATAGTTCTTACATCAATATATCCATCCTATAAGCTAAGCTACCCAAGTATCATTATCCTTGGTTTAGAGATAGGAAAGGGGGGGATCTTGCCAAATTCCTGTATTAGGACCAAAGACTAATTTTCATAGAACTCATCAGAGCTGCCCCCCAGAGAGCCATCTAAAGTCAATTGCTCTTTAAACCCATGTGATTTGAATAATTTTACAGTGAGGGTTAGAAATAGCACTTTGAATCCTGTCAAATGATGAAACAGATAGACCCTGAGCCAAAATTAAACAAAAGAGGCTGGAAACGATATAAGGATATTTCCTACCTAGAAACCCAAGGCAGCTGTGAAAACTGTATGTTTATTGACTTGCCTCTTTATTACTCTGGCTTTTTTCTTTTTAATTTCTATTTATGCAGTGTCTAGTTTGGGGATTAAAGGAAAAGCTGCCTTCCTGTAGAAATTAACACTGTGTTGCTGGCAAGTTGTGTACAAGTTGAGGATGATGACTCCTCCCATCTAAGAAGCACCCTGAGAGCTAAGGGAGTTCAGAAGTGCTCTGCATGGAACCCTCATCAATGCAAATCACCCCCGTTTCTGTCACCTTCCTTTAGCTCTTCCTAGCCGCATATCCCACTCCAACTAACCAACCTCACGAAGCTGAGTTTTCTCAGGCTCAGTACCCCCAACTCCCAGGATACTGAGTCCGTGTGGAAGCTGCCAGCACAGGTTTCCCTGCTTGACCGAGTCCTGGGCAGAGAAACCAAGCAACTGTAACAGGCAGACCACTGAGGAATGCTCTCAGTCATCCCTGTCTTTGTGTGTGTTCCTCCCCAGGTCTCTGTGGTACTCTGCTCCCTCCACAAGTGATACAAAGGAAACTCAGCGCGCCCAGAGGACTTGCGTCTTAAACAAGGAGATGCTTTTGTGAGTGTTATCTCATTTCCTCTTTTCTTCAAACTCTGTTAACTTTAATTAGCACATGTAAAATATAAACCCTGCATCAAATTTCTATGATCTCAACTCAGATCTGCACTCCTTTTCCTTGCTTTGATCACTCTTGATCTCTCCACATCCTCCCCTGATCTCAGACACTCCATTTCAAGGGCATTAACTTCTGTACAGCTGCTCCCTAATGGAGGCCAGTTTCAGTTCTCCCAGAGACCCTGGATTATGCTGTGGCCCTCTCTTAAGAGAAGCTATTGACTCTTAAATTTGGAATTCAAATCTCTATTCCCAACATTGATTCCACCTCAGGTACAATTTTTTCATCTCAGTACCAGAGTCTTCCAAGCCTCTGGGGAAATAATCGAGAACTCCTTAAGTGATAGATAGGAAAAGTAGAGTTAATACCATGTCCTCAGGGCTGGGACTTAAATACAAACATGCTGTCGGGTTCCTCTTCCTTCAAGCCCAGGGTCATCCTTTAACTACAGTGTGTAATATCTAAAAGCACTTGTACCAAATTTCCATGAACTCAACTCTAATGCACACTTTCACTATGCCTAAATGGCTTGTGGCTTCATCCAGGGTTTTCTTGCACCAAATCCTACTGTAACTACTACTTCTCCTTCCTACTATGTGTGCATCTATGCATGCATGTGTGTGTGGGTGTGTGGGTGTGTGTATGTTCACACACTTCATCAGCCAGAGTTTGGATAGGGAAGGTAAGTAGATCAAAGCCAGAGACTTGCAACTAGTTACACCCTCAAACCTATTTTATTTCCTAGTTTGAGGCAAGGTCTCCCTAAGTTTCTAAATTCCTTGGGCTAGGGTTAAACTCATGCTTCTTCTGCCACAGCCTCCCGCAGGGCTGGGAGTATAAACATGCAACACCATTCCCAGCTCCCCTGGAATCTTGAGTATAATATTCCAGAGTGTCCTTTCCTTCAAGCTCCCTCATGAGCACACTCTAGTTATACGCGCCCTTCCTTGACTTCTCCAGCTGACACTGGACCCCTTCTCTAGCTGGGCTCTCTCCGGCCCCTCTGCAGCCTCCTACCTACAGCACATACTGAACCACCTGTGTTACCTGCATGCCTCCTTTCCTTGTACAGCTGTTTTTTACTACCTCTCCTTCACACATGAGCAAAATTCCCACCATAGGCCATTCCCACACTCTCTTCTGTCCCACTACCTGAGCTATCTCATTCTAGAAAAAAAAAAAATACATAGCCTTGCATATTTTTGCCACTCCAAGTTCAAGTTCAACAAACTGTTTTTCCTTGTGCCAACAAACAATTGTTTTAACTTTCTTGATCAGCAGTTTCCCTCATTCTCCTAACCAGTTGGTTATTCTAAAACTTCAACACTCTCATTAAATCCCTAAGCTACATTTTTCTCACTTTATTCTCAGCACGTGAATCTGTTCTAACACCACCAATGATGTCCAGTTTCCATTGCCACTGGACGCTTCCCACTCCTCAGTTTCCTGAACTTCTCTGTTGTGTGGGACACTGATGCTCCCTGCCTCCTTTATGCAACTCTGCTCCCTGGGTTTCTGTGGAAACATAGCATGGTAATGACTAGATTTTAAATGGTCCTAGGCGACTAGAGGTGAAAAGCATCCTAGTGTCTAGAAAGAAGACCAATTAGGCAAGAAGAGGCATCCACTTTAGAACCCTCTTTTGGCTGTGCCTTTTCTCCCGGGGTCTATAGACCACCATAATCTCCCCAACAATAAGATCCTAGAATACTCTGCCCAAACAGTCCCAAGCGTTCCAAGAGTTCACTGTCCCTGGGTCCAAATCCCAAGGGTGGACTGTAGCACCCCTGGGCCTGAAAGGGGGCACAAGCAGCTCTTCACACAGGGTGGCAAGAGCTTTGGGAAACAGGTTGTAGTGAACACATGCTTGCAGCAGCCAAATACAAGAAGAAAAGGGAGTGCACCATGGCACTGGGTGTGTCTTCCACTCTGCTGCCTTCCAAAGTAGAACTGCAACATGTATTTCCAGCACAGAACTCAAAGGAGCAGGAATGTCCTAAATTCAAGTCTAGAGTTCCACAGTAGTATGACAACATATTTTTCAAGGTAGAACAAAATAGTCTATTACCTTGATTTAAACCTTTTCTGTATTAAAGATACCTTTATTTGGGCATCTTTTCTTTAATAGTAGTTTAGCAAAATGTAGAATTTTAGGTTGGCAGGTCTTTAAGGATAACATTTTAGTTTTGTTTTGGTTTTGGGGGGAGAGTTTGGAGTATTTTTGAGACAGGGTCTCGCTTTGTAGTTCAGGCTGGCCCTGAGCTCACTAGGTAGCCAGGCTGGCCTTGAACTCATGACAATCCTCCTGCCCTTGCCTCCTGAGTTCTGGTATTATAGGTGTACACCATCATGCCCAGTTTAGATTTTTAAATTTTAAAAATTGTGACAAAGTATACATAACGTATATTTTCCACCCTGACTGTGTTTAAGTACCACTCAGTGGCATTGAGCATATTCACACTGCAGCTACCAACACCACTGTCTGTCCTTTTCATCCTACAAGACTAAAACTCAACTTCCACTAAACATTAACTTCACATTCCTGTCTCCCCATACTCCTGGTAACCATTGTTCTACTTTCTCTATCAATTTGGTCACTCATATTAAGTGAAATAATACTATATTTGTCCTTTTAGCTTATTTTACTTAGCATAACATCCTTAAGGTCTACCTGTCTTGTAGCATGTATCCAAATATCCTTCCTTGTTAAAGCTGAATGATGTGTACCTAGTGTACCTCATGTTTATCCATTCATCTGTAGATGGACACCTTTCAGCTACTGTGAATGGTGCAGCCATCAACATGGGTGTATCCAAACGTGAGTCCCTTTATTTACAATTTACATATCCAGGCATACTGTACTTCACTTCTACTTGAGCTTTTGCCTCAGGCACCACAAATGTTCACACAGTCCTGGGTGGGAACCAGAGTTGAGAATTCCTATGTACCCAAAACAGCAACTAGCTTTCATTTTAGGTGCCAGTTCCCAGCTCTGTAGAATTTTCCATGCAGACCTGCAATGAAAGTCAAACAAGGAGGACTATTGGAGGGATTAGTGGTGCTTTCCCTGGGACATCCAACACTTTCCCTAACCTAGCCACATTTCTTCATTTCCTGTGAGGGAAAATGGGGGTCAGGAGCAGCTAAGATACTTTTCCACTCAGGTAAGGGCCAGGATAGCATGAGGGTTCAGATCCTCTCACTCCAGATCTGAATAATTATTTTCTTAGTACTGAAGGTTAGGCCATTCTGTCATCAGAAGACATGAGGAGGAAATTTCTCGAGCTCCTCAGAGGGCTACTGGGCTTGTACTCAGAAAGACAATGTAATGGGACAGAATAATTAACTCAAAAAAATATGTAAGACAAATGCGGTGTTTTTTTTAACAAACCCAATAGTGTTCTGAGTTAAGGAAAATTGTTCTGACTTAACTTTAATAAAAAGGATTAAACAATCAGTTTAGAGACATGAGGAAATATTTCAATAGCAAGTTTGAGTTTGAAGACTTTAAATGAAGTTAAATTAGCTAGGTTTTGGAACAGGCTATTTGATAAGGAAATATATAAACTAACATTGTTACTCTTTTAATAGTCACGGGTCATCAGCGGCAGACATCATATGAGCAGGCAAGCACGACAGAGAGTGGTCTGAAACCTGTATGTGTGGTTGACCAGCTGTATGGCGTTAGACAAAATAAAGGCTTTCATTACTCTAAACTTCAGCTGCCTCATTATAACGTGGAGGCAACAATATCTACCTTTCATTGTTGCTGTGATCATTAAAGATAGGTAGAAAACACAAGTACAGAAAGAAGGCAACTGAGTCATTAGTCCAGTAGCATTTGTACCTTTATTTAGTCATATAGTTTACTAAGCCTCTGTTGGACAACAGTGTGACTGAGCTGGGGATCCCATTTCCCCATCACGGGGAGAGAAGCAAAACCAAATAAAATGCCACTAAGATGGAACCCATAACCATCTCATTAGCTTACAGTATTTTTTTTGTATATTCAATTCTATGGCATCTGTTGCCCCTGAAAATATTTTCAGTATTCTTTATAGGAAGGCAACCAAATTTCTGAGGACATCCCAACAGACAGTGCTTGGATTAGATGCTGCAACTGTTATACATGGTAACATCTGATCCTGATCGTTCGCCTGCCTGAATGAAGGATGCCTAACAGGTGGAAAAAGCACACTTCCGGTGTGTTTGTGAGGGCATCTCCAGAGATGACTGGATGCAGGCCAACAGACTGAGGGAAGAAGAGCCGCCTGAGGGTGGACTCATCCTCCAATAGTCTTACAGCCCAGATGGAAGGAAAAAGAAGGAGGAAGTGGGGTTGAACTGGAAAATCTCCATTCTGCTGCAGCCCGTTCGTCTTTTGCTACTCCTGTTGCTGCATAGACCCCAGCGGTTTCAAATTTTCAATGCAGACTCACCAGTGACTCTCAAGGAGCTTCCAGGCCTTCAATCTCAGACTGGCGCTGCAGCCTTGGTCTGTCCTGCTCTGCAGCTTCCAGCTTCTTTCAGATTGAGCAGTGCCTGGATCCTCTGGGCCTCAATGTGAACACAGCCAATGTGCCTCTTGTTGGTGAAGGGCACAGGCACCAATGCCAACTCACACTTGAGAAAGCCATAGCAACTGCTGCAAGACAGAGGGTGCCTGTGTGAAGAGATGCTGTAAATCAAAGGTCTGCACAGCCCAGGAACCAGATGCAGACCCCCTAGTAGAACAACTGGAGTGGGATCTTATTAAAAGGGATGCCACACAAAACCACGAGGGTGGCAGTATTGGAACCCAACAGAGAAAGTCTGCACAAATGTCTGTGGAAGACAAGGGGTATGGAGGGCAGCAGCTGCCCCAAGAGGATCACCACTCCCACAGGAGCCACCGCCGAGGGCAACGCCTGACAGCATCTTCCACCCCTTTCCTTTCTGGTGCTGCTCCTCCCCCTCCTCCTCCTTCCCCTGGTCAGAAACAGTAGCAACTGAGTACAGTAGGGAAGCCCAAGAGAGCTGCCTCTCACCAGCCTACCTGGGCATGGGAAGAGGATTGGCCCTAAGTGAAGATGAAAATGTGGCTCTTTATTTAGGACTGGATATTCTCACTTCTAAACAGACATCATAAAACTTAAAGCAACTTTGTAAGTGGAAGTCATGGGACTGCCCGAGTTTTCATTTAGAGTCAGGGAAATACTTTCCTTCCCTAGATGAATTTTTAAAAGTCACAAGTTTGAGAGATAAAAATCTTTTGATTATTTCCTGTGACTCCAATTTCTGACATGAGCCATTCACATTTTTTTATTGTTATCATTTTTGGTTTTTGAGTTAGAGTTCCTCTCTATTGCTCAGTCTCATCTTAAACACGTGCATTCAAGTGATCTTCCCACCTTCACTTCAGGAGTAGCTGAGACTACAGTCATTTTGCCACCACATCACACTTACGTGGTCTGTTTCTGACAGTAGGGGACAATTGGGAATAAGTGATCTCTCAAGTAATAAGGAAACAATTCTATGGATGCACCATATGCTTTAAAGTAGGTGCATACAGGAGGGAAGAAGACAGCACTGCTGAGGGCATGTTCCTCCCTACGCTCTCCCCCACCCACACACACACACCTGGAAAAGGAGACCCAGCTTCTGAATAGACTGCAGTTGGAGCCTGAGGGAAACTAGAGAAAGGGAGAGACAGCAGCACAACAACAGGCCATTCCTCCTACGCTCAGTGTCTCCCAAACACAAGGGAACATCCTACAGGGACAACGGAATCCTCCTAAGCAGAGAGAAGGCTGGACCCACTCGCTGGGACCTGTGGATGATCAGGAGTTTATGAATCTCATCCCTGGAAACACAGGGGAGGGACTCTTAGAGACAGTCCAGAGGGGGTGCTTTCCTACTGTTTCCCTACCACCAGAAGATCTGAGCCGCCGGGAAGTCCTACCGCTGCCCTCCTCCTACATGGGGGAAGGAGGCCTCTGCCAACCTGGGGACTCTGCTGAGCTCTGTGGATTGGAAAGCAAAGGTCTCCAGTCAGGGACAGTAAGGGTCTGAGCAGGAAGACCTGGAAGGAGTCATCTGGGGTTGAAACTGTCGGGTGATGCTGAGCAGAAGTCCCCTGCAGGGAGAATATTAAGACTACCCTTGGGGTTGACCCTGCAGGGAGGGGAAATCGTCAGCGGAAGCTGATGGAGAATCTGGTGTAGGGCAGACTGTTTCACAACCTCTTCCCAAACTAACCAAAGAATGGCTTACAGCCAAGGGCTGGGTCCAGAGAGAACACAGCCCTGGTCCTTCCTGGTCAGGGGAACCTGGCTCAGCTGCCTGCAAGTAGACACAGCTGCAGTGGGAGGGCACGTGTGGGTGCTCTGGGCTGGCATCGTACCACGTGGGGCTTTGTATCCATGCTGGTCAGTTCTAGGTTCTCTCTGGGGGTTTTTCCCTCTTTTCTTCAGTTCTTGGTTCTTTATCAATATTCCTTTTTTAGTTTAGTTTTTACTTTTTTTTTAATTGAATTCTTTATTGGTACAATTTATATACATCTCAAAATCACATATAACATTGGGAAATTTGTACCAGTATATACCACAAGTTAATTCTCATTTTTACCCATATCCCTACCCACTCCCCCCTCCTCCCCCCTTATACATGCTCTTTTATTTTCTTTCTGTATCATATTTATTCCTTCCCCTCAT
>PVIC010028082.1:0-23420 GCA_004025085.1 Thryonomys swinderianus
TTAAAGTGTCTTGTTAAGTGACATTATTTAAAACTCTTCCTATTGGAGAGATTTGTTGAGACATGGCATATTTACAGTCTTAAAATCCCTCCCTACACACACATAATTATAAAAGGAAAAAGTTGTATCTGCACAATAGAAATAAAAGAAAATTTCTCATTTAAGTAATCCTTAATAAGGACCTAAGTAATATTGCCTCTGACTAAATGTAACTTTCTTAGAACACAGACTCACTCCTGGATGTGATTAGATTAACTTTTTCAAGGGAGCACTGAGAACTGAACCCAGGGTCTTTGAACTGAGCTATCTGCTCTGCCCTCCCAACAGTACATATGTAGATGTCAGGTTTGAGAAAGCCCTAGATCCAGTGAGCCTATCGATTTATCACTGAGTACCTGTTTGCTACTTTCATCACCATAGACACACTAAGAGGAATTTGAATGTGCATAGAAAGTAGGAGAGACTGTAGTTTGTTAGAGCACTGCGGTACCGAATGCAAGTGTTGTCCTTCTGGCCCTGAAATAAAGACTGGACATGAGTGCATCTAGGACTCAGAAGGTTACCATGCCACCCCAGGGACCTGTCTCACCTAGCTATATCTGTCTTTTTCTCCCCTTCCTGGATGATTTACAATTAACTTCCGTCTGTCTGTCTCAACACAACATTAACAGGTAGGGCTTGGGCAACGTAGTCATGTGTGAAACCCACGAGAGCACCAGAGGCCACTGGGATCCACTCGCTGCTTTGCCGTGGTATCTCCCCTGTTTCTTTCGCCTGGGTTCTAGTCAAATCTGAGGAAATTCTTAATGTAAAGCCAAAGTAAACATTTAAAAAGAATCAATGAATGCAAAATCTTTCATAGAGGTGTCAAAGACAGGGCTTAAATTACATGACATCTATAATGTATCATAGATTTTGTGAAATAGAAAATATTCAAAGGGAAATGGGCATAGGGGTAAATATCCAGAGGAAAGAAAAAATGGGATGGTAAAAAAAGAGAAATAAAGTTTATGTGTACAGGGGGTGGGAGGGGTTATAAGGTGGGTAGGGGAATGGGAAAAATGACAAGATCATGTCATATACTGGCACACATTATCGATGCTGTGTGATCATGATATGTATATAAAATATACCAATAAAGATACTAAAAATGCAAAAATTTAAAAAAATCAATGAATGAATATATTGCAGGCCTCAGTCAGACCATGCAAAAAGAAAACAGGAGCCGTGAATTAAGTAAAATCTCCAACATACAAAAATCAGTTATGTTGTTATATGTCAATAGCTAGTTATTTGAATTATAAATCAAAAAAAAGCATTTAAAATAATTACAAAAAATTAGTAATGGATTTAGACAAAGTAAAAGATCTCTAAATGATAACAATAAATTGCTGATAAAAGAGAACATACAGGAGGGTTAGCTCAGTGGTTTTGGCGCCTGCCTCGCAAGCACAAGGTCCTGAGTTCAATTCCCAGTAATCACATACAATGCTGGGCGTGGTGACTCACGCCCACCAGCAATCAATACCACACACCACAGTGCTGGTTGTGGTGGCTCACGCCTGTCATACCAGCACTCACGAGGCAGAGACAGGAGGATTGCTGAGTTCGAGGCTTGCCTGGGCTACATAGTGAGCTCAGGGCCAGCCTGAACTACAAAGCGAGACCCTGTCTCAAAAAAAAAAAAAAAAAAAAAAAAAGAGAACATACCCAGAAATAGAAGGCCATCCTGTGTTCAATGTGTCTATACTACATAAAAGTATTAATGGATTCAAGGCACTCTCCACCAAAACACAATGATACTCTTCACAGAAGTAGAAAAACCAATCCTAAGATTTATAGGAAACCACAGAAAAATAAAACCTCTAAATAGCCAAAGCAATCTTGAGGCAAAAGAACAAAGCAAAACCATTACACCACCTGACTTCACAACATAATATGAAGCTATAGGCAACACAACAGCATGATATTGCCACTGTATCCATCACATAGACCAATGAAACAGAAAAGAGAAATTACAAGTAAACCCACACATCTATAGCCAACTGATTTTTGACAAATATACCAAATATACATGTTGGAGAGAGGAAGGTCTTTTTAAAATTTTTTATATTTTTAGTACATATTTGCAGTACACAATGATTACATTCACTGTGAGGAACGGGTACATGTACATAGCACAACTCAGTTCTTTTTCCTTTTCCCTTCCATCCCACCTTGTCCAGCATCAAATTAATTTGTTTACCTTAGAAGCTCATAAAAACTACTTGTAATGCATAAAGATTATGAAGTTGACTAGACTAATGGGCAAAAAACATGTAAAACACATAAGACAACTATACTAAGTCCAGGTACATTCTTAGATACTTTGTCCGTGCTGTGTTACAGTAACAGTTCTTTCTCTCCCTCTCTCTCTTTTCCTATTGTCTGTCTTTTATTTTGCACTTAATTTATATAATGAGTTCCTAAGAAAAATCTTGTAATATTCAAGCTTAATTATCCAATTTATTTCATTCAATATTAGAGTCATAATGTACATCAATTTTCCTACAAAGGATTCAAGTTTATCCTTTTTGTAGGAAAGCAGTACTCCACCGTTAATATATACCACATTTCCTGTATTCATTCATCCTCTGATGGGCATATAGGCTACTTTCAAGATTTAGCTATTATGAAGTGTGCTTCTATCAACATAAGTCACATGTATCACTCTGGTATGATAGCTTTAACTCTTTTGAGAAAATAAGCAGCAGGATACCTGGGTCACAGGGACTTGCTATTCATAGTTTTTTAAGAAAGCTCAATACTAATTCCCATGGTGATTGTACCAGTTTACACTCCCACCAATTATGAAGTAGGATTCCCACCACCACCTCCTATAGCCTCTCCATCATTTGTTACCAATTGATTTCATGATGGTAGCCATTCTTTCTGGTGTGAGACAAAACCTCAGAGTTCCTTTGATTTGTATTTCTTGAAGAGGACAGCTTTTTGAAATGGTGCTGGGAAAATCGGATGCCCACATGCAGAAGAATAAAACTGGATGTCTCTCACCAATTATGAAAATCAACTCAAAATGGGTTACCTATTTAAATATAAAGTATGAAAGTACTTATGAAATGGGCAAAGATTTCTTGGAGAAGAGCTCCAAGCACAGGAAACTAAAACAAAAATAAGAGAAATGGGATTACATCAAACTGAAAAACTTCTGCATAACAGAGAAGATAAGCATTAGAGTGAAGAGGCAAACTAAAGTATGGGAAAACATTTGTACGAACTATACATCTAACAAGGGGTTAACACTGTTAACAATAGCAAAAACAAAACTTGAAATGAACAGTAGACATTTCTCAACATAAGACAACAAATGGATGGCTTAAGGATATGTGAAAATGTTCAGCTATTATCAGAAAAGTAAAATTAAAAGCACAAGGAGACATCACTTAACCAAGTAAAAATGGCTACTATCCAAAAGACTAAAAATCATAATTGCAAATGAGGGTATGGAGAGAAAGAAAAACCTTGCAAACTGTTGGTGAAAATGTAAATTAATGAAGCCAGTATGAAAAACAATATGGAGGTTCCTCAAAAACTTAAAAATACAAGTACTACATAATCCTGTTGTCTCAGTCATGAGTATGTATTAAAAGGAAATAAAATGAGTATGCTGAGACATTTGTACTTCAATGTGCATTTCAGCACTACTCACAATAGCAAAGAGAAGTAAACAAGCTGTGCCCATCAAGAAAAATAATGAACATATATAAAATGAAAAACTATGCAGCCATGAAAACCTAGCATTTGTGGCAACATGAGTAGAACCAGAGATGATTATACTTAGTGGAATAAGCCAGCACAGAAAAACAAGTAATACAGGATCTCACTTACATGTGCAATCTGAAAAAGGTCATCTCACAGATGTTGAGAGGAGAAAGATGGTTACCAGAGGCAGGAGAGAGCAGGAAAGACAAAGGAAATGAGAAAAGTGGATCCACAGATATTAAATTACAGTTAAAAAGGGGAGAAGTAGTTCTGATGTGCTATTCCACGTTAAGGTAACTATAATACCAATTAAGAACTGCACATTTTGAAATCTAGCAGAGGTTGTAAATACTTTCACTACAGAAAAATTACAAATGTTTAAGCAGACAGATATGTTTAAACTGATTTAACACTTAAGGTATTAAAACATTACATGTTGCCCTATTAAAATGTATAATTTCTGGGCCAGAGATTTAGCTCAGTGGTTCCAATGCCTGCCTCGCAATCACAGTCCTGAGTTCGATCCCCGGTAACCACATACAACAATACCGGGCTTGGTGGCTCACGCCTGTAATCCCAGCACTTAGGAGGCAGAGACAGGAAAATTGCTGAGTTTGAGGCTTGCCTGGGCTACATAGTGAGCTCAGGGCCAGCCTGAACTACAAAGTGAGACCCTGTCTCAAAAAAAAAAAAATGTATAATTTCTGTTTTACATACCAGTTAAATGCACAAAATAAATTAAAATTTAAAGTAAAATTTAAAGTAAAACAAATCTTAAAATTTTTACTCTACAGTTTAAGGAAATAAATAATTGTCTCTTAGCATGTAAATGCAGTTATTTCCTTCCAATAGGTTGTTAAATATATTTACCCATGTAGATATTAGAGCAAATACAATAATTGATACATTGCACTAGAATGCAAGTTTCCCTAACGAATCTAGAGATGAATACATTCTTTACCAAAAAGACTGGAAATGCTTCAGTTATCTCACATGCAAGATAAATTCTAATCAGTATCTTGCCATGTACTCATTTATACCATGCTGTGTGTGGTAGAAGTTCCCTATCAACCATGACCATTGTCCAAATACAATCCTTCTCATAAAGAAAATTCTTTTGCCTTCTATACAACCAGTGTGTTTATTTTCATCAATGATAACTAGATAAACCGCTGGATTTCCCTTTTCCACTTCCTCTTCTAAGAAGTTCGAATCTTGAACATTAGGCTCTATGTCATCACCCATTGGCCCAGTTTCCTTGCATAATTACCCAGTCCCCCTAGATGCCACATGATTTCTGGGTTTCATTAAGCTATATTTCCACTTTCTTGTTGTTATTCGTTTTACACTGCAGGGGGGACACCTCCATAAGAAACAGAAAAGATACACACTGTCAGTAAACAGTCATATGACTTACTACTTTTCAACACAGGGATTTGAGTCATGAGATCTGAAGTTAAATAGCAGCATCAGTGCTTATTAAAGGCGCAGGACAAGTTGAGCAAATTGCTTTAAATTCTCCAAATTTTAATTTCTTCATCTGATAAGGATAATGATAATGTTATTTAGTGAGAATTCAGCACAATACTATACTGAATGCTTCAAATCCTACCCAGTACTTTGTACGTTCTTAATAAACAGTATCTCTAAGAGCTATTTAGAGACAACATTGACTTAATACAAAAATGTTTCTGGAATACAATAGCCACATGTTCAGACTTTGGTACAAGATTATACAAGTTCAGACCCCAACTACCTACAAAATTTGCTAACTATAACATTAGGAAAGTTTTGTTACCTCTCTTTGCCTCAGTTTCTTAACATCAAATGAGAATATAGTAAAAATTTAACCCAGGGTTATTTTAAGGGAAAAATATAAGTGCCTTTTTAAAAACAAAAATGCCCAGCATATAGTAATCAACAGATACTACTACTGCTAGAACTACTTTTTTTTTTACTAGTTGGTGCAAATTTTCAAAGACATCTAGTTGAAGAAAAACTAAAAATAGTAACCAGTAAAAATGGAATTGGATTGTAAGTTCAAGCCCTGCCTGGTCAACTGAACCATTTCATAAAAACCTTTCTCAAAATAAAATAAAAGCTTAAAAGGGCTAAGAATGTACCCCAGTGCAAAAGCCATGGGTTCATCCCAAGAGTTTGGGAGAGAAAGAAAGAGGAGAGAAAGAGACAGAAAGAGTGGGGGGAACTGAGGAAGAACAGGAACAGGAAGAGGAGGAAGAAGAGAGGGAAGGGGAAAGAAGGAACAAAGGCAAAAGGAAAAGAAAAGGAAGAAATGGGAAAATGTAAAGAAAGAAAAGGAAGGGAAGAAGGGAAAGGAGGGAGGAAGAGAAAGGGAAAAGGAAAGGGAGACAGAGACAGACACTCCCCATCAAGTACACATTCTTCATTTCTATAGCACAAAGCAGTTGTTGAGGAGGATCGATCAGCTTGTGCCTTGATTAGGGAGTCAAGAGCCACATGAACTGAAATAGCTCCAGCACCTCATTCCTTGAATTTTCAATTTATTTTACGCTTCGAAACATGGCTCCCTATTTAGCCACTGCCTCTTCAGATCCTCAGAGTGAACCAAGTGCGAGGGAAGGACAGGTATGATTATTGTCAGTAATAAAGTGAAAATCAAGTGAAGTGACTACAGCAAGGCCACCGGCTAGCAAGTGACTGTGCTGGACTCAAGACCAGCTGCCGCCTTTCTACACACTTTGCCCGAGCCCTAGTTCCACTTCGGAGCAGTTAGCTCTGTTATTTAAAAATCACATCAAAACAGAGACTCCCAGGTAATTCAGCTCCCCCAGAAAGAGGCCTTACCCTGAGGCCCTCAGGGGAGGACGCCCTGAGAAACAGGATGTGTCCGTCCTCTTTCCCCTGTGCCCTGTGTTCTGGCACACACCTCTGCCAGCCCGGTCTCTAAAGGGGATTCCTCTTAATCCCTCGTGCTTAAAATGGAAAATCAAAGCATATCACCACAGGATTAGGAACAGCTGAATCTAGGGATGCTGAGAAAGCCTCTAGAGCAGGTTGCCAGATAGTTTTGCTCTTTGCCAAGCTATCTTTTTTCTTCATTTAAGCCTTCCTGAATTATAAGAGAAATGTAGTTAAAACCATCATTTTTTTCCTCCATTCAAATGAACTTTTGCTGTCTAAGAAAAACATACAAAAAACAAAAACAAAAGGAAAGCCACACAAAGAAACCAGTGACTATTCTAGCCCTTGGAAGGAGGTCATCCTGACACGGGCCAGGTGGACCTGACCAAACATGTAGGTTGGGCCCTCGGCTGGTTGTTAAGCTGTCTCTGAGCCCACCCTTCCGTTCTCTGCTCTAGGAGGTGGGGCTGGACTCCGCAGGTAATACCTCTCCTCTGCCATCCAGCTTTCTGTGAGGATCTTCATGCAGAGGGTTGTAGAGGGAGACTGCAAGGCTAGCAGGAGGAGAAGGGATTTGCCCTTTGCTATCTGCTTCTGTGCCGTACCAGCGTCACCCCGCTGGTGTCTCTCTACCTAGCAGCAGCTGTTGGTTCCATGCTCTGTTTTTCCAAATTCCCAGCACCAGCCTCAAGGAGGATTCTCTCAGGTCTCTTCAACCAGGTGGCACCCCACGGTGTAGGATAAATCCTGTAAGACCCCTCGTCCAAGGTTCTGGGTCCCACTAATCCCCTCTTCCCTTTGTCACCCCTGCCTACAGGGTAGCGGATGGCTCCTGCAGCCACTACAGCCAGGAATCACTTCCAGATGGGAATATATTCTGAGAAAGGCACGTTAGGGTGATTTATCATTGTGAGAACACCGTGGAGGGTCCATAACAAGCCTAGATGGTAGAGGTTAGTCACTCACTGGGGCCTCCAGGTGCAATAAAGAGACAGGTAAACGTAAGATGCATGAGGCTACTGCCAGGGCAACACAGCTACTTTAGAGCAGATTTCTATTTAACAAATAGAAATGTACGCCAATGATAAAATCATAGTGCTGGGTATACAACCATATGTGCTGTAATTTTATTAATTGGCAGTACAGGTTTATTTGCACTAATATCACCATAAACATGTAAATAATGTGTTCTATAATACTGCCATGATGGCCACATCAATAAACCAAACAAGTCTTTCACTTCTATTATAATCTCATGGGACAGGAATCATATATATTGTCTGTTGCTAACTGAATGTCCTTATATGGTGGGCAACTATATATATATTTTTGCAATTACAGTCCTTCAAATAGTTTGTTAGTAATTTAATTCCCTGTATTGTCTCTGTTAAAATAATTGATATGGTTCCTCTTTTTCTGACTTAACCCTGCTATATACAGGATCTTCACTTGTATTTCAGATATAGGTGGGAACAGCCATTTTCAATTACTTTTAAATTGTGTCCACTTCTCTTTTTTATTAGTACTCAGTAATTGTACTGAGTAATGATTTTCACTTTGACTCATCTGTCCATGCACTTCTACCCCCTATTACCTGCCCTTGCCCTCACCTACAGTACATCCCTTCTCTGCTCAACTCCCTTCTATCTTTCTGTTGTTTATTCCCTAGATTCCACACAGTAGAGGAAAGATGGGATACCTGTCTTTCCGACTCTGGCTTACTTCAGTTAGTATAATGATCTCCAATTCCATCCATTTTTCTGTAAATAACGTGATTTTATTCTTCATTGTGGTTGTGCGCACTTACTTTCAACTTTTAATGATTGGTTAATTCAGGAAAACAGACTATATATCTAAGATTATGCTAAGGACTGAAAAGAGAACTATGAATAAGATAACCGGTGCCAGTTCAGTGCAAAAACGACTGGAATATCCAAATAAATGCAGTGTCATCTAATGTGCTGTAAGATAGCGCTAGAAGCAAGACAGCACTGAGTAGCAACAGAAATTGCTACTGATTGTCTTCATTCAGAAAAAGAAGGGAAAAGTAATCATACTGTGAAGAACTCAAGGACAGCTACATAGAAAGAACAGGCTGAAAAAAATCTAAAATGAAAACTCTAAAGGAACATATAATCCTATCGTAGCAAAATAGTTTGAAACCAACTATCACCACATCCCAATTTCATCCAGTGTATCTGTAAGTTAAAAACTAAGATACCATTTTGGCCTTTTGAATCACTATCCAATTTCTCCCAGATATTAAGGTCATATTAATTTATACTAATTGTAATGCATGGTTCTTCATAGGAATCATTTCTAACCCAGAAATACATTTACAAATATATGTACATAGGCACAAAAACTCTTTAACTTGCATTTCAAGGAACATACATACCTATAACATGGAATAAGTAGCTACAGATCGAGTCAATGAAATCTAAAGTGTGTTTCATGATACATTGCTTCACTGGGGGCATTTGTAAGTGATCCATGAAAAAAAAGAGTTCAAAGGGTAGGTAATTTTTTTTTTTTGAGACAAGATCTCACTTTGTAGTTTAGGATGGCCCTGACCTCACTATATAGCCCAGGCAAGCTTTGAACTCACAGAAATCCTCCTGCCTCTACCACCCAAGTGCTGGGATTGCAGGCATGAACCACCACACCAGGCATTGTGGTGTGTGGTACTGATTGCTGGTGGGCGTGAGTCTCCACACCCAGCACTGTGGTAAGTGGTTACCAGGGATTGAACTCAGGACCTTGTGCTTGCAAGGCAGGCACTGAAATCACTGATAAATCCCTGGCCCAAGGGTAGGTAATTTTGAGAAATGCTGAACTAAACAGTTTCACTTGTCTCAGCGTTTCTCAGAATACTGAATATACTAATATGTTTGTGAGTCCCATAGACAGAGTTGCAAATTGCAGCCAGCCGGATCACATTTGTCTTTGTATTAATCCACCATATACAAGGCTGGGGATGTAACTCAGTGGTAAATTATATGCTTAGCATGTATAAGGCCCACGGTTCAATACTCAGCACCAAACACAGTGATTCTTTATACTCAGTCAGCTATTTAAATCCCTTTTAACCTCTTCCTCCTTGCCATCACCATCATGTCTTGGCCCTCATCATCTCTGCCTGTCAGCCTCCTACCTCCCTGACCACTTGCCTTTCTTCTCAGCCCTACATGTCAGCTCTGTGTAACAAATATCAGAAAAATATAAACCACAGGCCAATGCCAAACAGTTGCCTGTTTATTCCTGGTTACAAGCTAAAACTATTTTTATACAGTTATGTTGTAAATGGTTATATAAAAACCTACATAATAGCATCAATTTTGTATCTTGGTTTGCAAAACCTAAAACACTTACTTCTGGCCCTTTAAGAAAAATCATATTGACCCTGCTTAAAACTCCTGTCCGATGCACTTACTTTAAATCACAGGTATTTTCTGCAGTTCTTTTCTCAAGCTGTAAAGACTTCTACTTGTTTAACCAGAATTTTAGAAAACTACACACAGGGAAAACCTTTTGACTGAGTGAGAAAGAAGATCGTTCCTTTAGGTTTTGGCAAAGAAGGAAATTGCTGTTATTTGCTTACTGAAACGCAAAACCAGAGCCCTAGAAATGTATCCGATCCTTTTCAAGTGATAAAACAACACAACCTATATTAGACAATGGTCAAACAGGAAGGGCCATTTTTGTCACAGCAGAATCACTGAACAGGATGCAGACAGTGTAGCATGACAGATTTTCTTACCAGTGAGATGCTAATAGGAGCTAAGAAGCCCTAATGGATAGCATTTGCCAACTTGTGTGGTGTAAACACACTTACCATGCTGGTTTCAACACTAAACATAAAATTAGGAAGAGACACATAGAGTAAGCTTCTACACTAGTACACGAAGAACCAAGCAGGACTCAAAGCAGGACAAAAAAAGCAGAGTCCCATTTTTCTGGTTTTCTGCACACTGATGACTCAGTAAAGATCAAACACCTACAATGGTATTTTAAACACTAGAGGAAGGTCTACTTTTGACACCAGGTTGAATTGAGGTAAATATGTCCACTGCTGTCTCTATGATGTGTGTGTCACTGTCACCAACTAGTTATCCAAACTGGCACCTGCCTAGATGAGGCTCATTTCCTTTATCTGTCCTTAAAGATCTTACCAGAAGAAATCATTGAGTCTCATGTTTTCTGAACCAATTCAGCTTCCAAAAAAATTATATTTTAATCAAACTCACTTTTTTTTTTTTTGAGACAGGGTCTCAACCTTGTAGTTTAGGCTGGCTCTGAGATCACTATGTAGCCCAGGCAAGCCTCAAACTCAGCAATCCTCCTGTCTCTGCCTCTTGATTACAAATTACAGGCATGACCCACCATGCCCAGCATTGTGGGCTGTGGTACTGATTGCTAGTGGGCGTAAATCACCATGCCCAATATCATATCATTGTATGTGGTTACCGGGGATCGAACAGGGACCTTGCGCTTGCTAGGCAGGTGACAGAACCACTGAGCTAAATCTCTGGCCCCAAAACTCACTTTTATTAGATGGCTGAGGCATGTCTTTCAAGAAAGCAAAAAAAAAAAAAACAATCCTAGCATGTATCAGAAATCTCAGATAAACCAAGGAATGTTAATAACTCCTATCATATGTGAATCATTTCTATAATAAATATTTCTTCACAAGTGCAATAATGATACTTTGCAATTTTTTCAAAATTGTTTCTTAAAAGTATGTCTTCTGAGACAAGAACTAAACTTCAAATTCATCCCACAAGACTGAAAGTCAGAGATTTAGGCTGAGAAAATATTTGCACAGCATGTAGAGGATGGCATTTGGGAAGATGTTAGGTTCTGCTGTAGTTAGGATCAGGGATTAATAGCCACTTGTAAACAGACCCAAAAGAACACTAAAGGTAGAGGAAGGTATGGCCTTTACTCTCTTCTCAAAAAGATCAGTCTCCACAAATGGAATTCATTCACCTGCCTAGTTTTCACTGGGTCAGATCACTTCGAATATTTTATAATCACCAATTCTCACCAACCAAACAATTGAATATCATTAAATTCTTACCCCTCAGTCCTCAATGTTCTGTAGTTCAACTCCATGTTTCTGTAATTCCATGCTCTGTAACTCAGCTCTCTCGTTTTCTGCATCAAATGAAGAGCAATTCATCTTTTTTTCTATTTGGATCGTTATTGGTACATTATATTTACACATCATGATTATACTCAACATTGAGGATTTGTACCAGTATATGACATAACTTAGTTCTCATTTTTCCCCTTCGCCTACCCACCCTACAACCCTCTGCCCTTATATACACAAGCACTGTTTCATTATTTTACCATGACATTTTTCTTTCCCCTTTACTTACCCCTAAACCTCATTTCTCTTTGAATATTTACTATTTCACAACACCTGTCACTCATTCTAGAACTCCTTTACATCTTCATTTTCTCATATCAAAGAAAAGATATGATATTTACACATCTGTGACCTATTTATTTCACTTATGAGTATGTCCCGAAGGTACGGCCATTTGAGTATAAATGACTCAAGATTATCATCTTTATGGCAGAGTAGTGCTCCATTTTATTTTTAAAATGCACATCTTCTTTATCCAGTCTAAAGTTGATGGGCATTTGGGTTGTTTCCAGGTTTAGCTATCACGAACTGAGTACATGGGTACACATATGTCGCTGTGATAGGAATCTTGTAATTCTTTCTTATAACCAGCAGGGGAATAGCAGAGTTAAATTGGACCTCTAATCCTTGTTTTCTGAGGAATCTCCACTCTGATCTCCACAGTGGTTGTACCAGTCTACATTTCCAACAGTGGAGAAGGGTTGCTTTTTCTCCACAACCTCACCAGCATTTGTTGCTAGCTAATTACAAAATAGCAGCTATTCTTTGTGGAGAAAGATGAAATCTCGGTGTTGTTTTCCTCTGCATCTCTCAAATGACCAGTGACACTGAGCATTTCTTCATATACTTCTTAGCTGCTTTTACACCTTCTCTGAAAAGTGTCTTCTCATTTCTGATGCCCATTTTTGAACTGGGTCTTTAAATTTGGAGGGACTGATTTTTTTTAAGTTCTTTATATATTCTAGATAGTAGCCCTTTGTCTAAGGAACAGCTGGTAATGATTTTTTCCCATATTATTGCCTTTTGCTCTGCCAGTGGTTTCTTTTGTTGTGAAGAATCTGTTTAATGAGATCTCATTTGTTCATTTCTTCTGCTAGTTCTCATGCTATAGAGGTTTTGTTCATAAAGTCTTTCCCTAAGCCAGTGTCTCCAAGAGTACTACCTAACCTGTTTTGCAGCAGGTTTAGAGTTTCTGCTTTAATATTTAGGTCTCTAACCCACTTTGATTTTAGCTTAGTACATGGTGAAAGAGATAGATCTAGCTTCAGTCTTGGGCAGGTTAAAGCCCAGCTTTCCCAGCATCATTTGTTAAAGAGGCTGTCTTTTCTCCATTGAGGATGTTTGGCTCCTTTGTCAAAGATAAGGTGTCTTAGTGTATCTAGAGTTGTTTCTGGATCTTCTAATCTATTCCACTGATCCTCAGGCCTGTTACTTTGCCAGCACCATGCTGTTTTTGCCACAGTGGCTTTATAGTACAGTTTTAAATTGGGGATCATAATACCTCCTGCCATGTCCTTGTTGCTTAGAATCGCTTTTGCTATTCTAGGTCTCTTGTGATTCCAGACCCATTTTTGGATTTTCTCTAGCTCTGTGAAATATGGTGTTGGGATTTCAATCAGAATTGCATTGAATCTGTATAGTAGTTGTGGGAGTATAGCCATTTTGATGATGTTGGTTCTCCCTAGCCAGGAACAAGAGATGTCTTTCCATTTTATGATATCCTCTTCAATCTCCTTTTTCAGAGCATTGTAGTTTTCAGAGTAGAGGTCTCATTTGTTAGACTGATTTCTAAATATTTCATTTTCCTGGGTGCTATTTTAAAAGAAACTGACTCCCTAATTTTTCTTTTAATAAGGCTGTTATTTGTGTATAAAGATGCGATTGATTTCTGAGCACTGACCTTGTATCGAGCTATGCTACTAAATCTGGTGATTAAGTCTAACAGTTATTTGATGCTTTTAGGATCTTCTAGATAGAGTATCACGTCTTCAGCAAATAATGAGTTTAACTGCTTCCTTTCCTATCTTTATTCCTCTTATTTCTTTCTCTTGTCTAATTGCTGTGGGTAATGTTTCTAGAATTGTACTGAACAGGAGTGGTGATAATGGACATCCTTGTCTTGTTCCTGATCTTAGTGTGAAAAGTTTCAGTTTTTGACCATTTAGGAATGTTCTGGCTGTTGGTTTCTCATAAACAGCTTTCATAAGTTTAAGATAAAGTCCATCTATTCCGATTTTCTGTAGGGTTTTGATCATGAATGGGTGCTGGATTTTTTCAAATGCTTTTTCTGCATCTATTGAAATGACCATATCTTTTTTATCCCTGAGTTTGTTGATATAGTGAATTATGTTTATTGATTTACACTGAACCATCCTTGCATCCCTGGACTGAATCCAACTTGATCAGGGTGGATGATCTTCATGATAATTCTCTGTATTCTGTTTCCCAGTATCTTGTTCAACATTTTTGCATCAATATTCAGGGAGATAGGCCTGTAATTCTCTTTTTTGGTTGGGTCCTTTTCTCCTTTTGGAATCAAGGTAATGGTTGCTTCCAAGAATGAATTTAAGAGTACTGCATCCCTTTTGATTTCATTAAAGAGTTTGAGAAGGAGTGGCATTAACTCTTCTTTGAAAGTTTTGTAGAATTCAGCAGTAAAGCCATCAGGACCAGGGCTTTTCTTGGTCAGCAGATTTTTTTACTACATTTTTAATCTCACAGAATTGATATTGGGGTATTTAACATTTTTATATCTTCTTCATTCAGCTTTTGAAGCTCATATGCGTTTAAGAATCTATCCATCTCTTCTACATTTTCCATTTTATTGGAGTATAAATTTTCAAAGTAGGTATTTATCCTCTGGACTTCCACTCAGTCTGTGGTGATTTCCCTTTTTCATTACTAATAGCATGCAATGAGTCTTTTCCTTCCTTTGTTTGATAAGATTGCCTAGGGGATCTGTCAGTTTTGTTTTTCTTTTTGAATAACCAACTCTTAGATTCAGTGATTTTTTTGTGTCATTCTCTTAGTCTCCATTGAATTAATTTCTGCTCTAATCCTTATAATTTCCTCCCTAGTATGAGCTTTGGATTTGTCTTATTCTTCTTTTTCTAGTAGCTTGAAGTTCAGCATTAGGTCATTTATTTGAGCTTGCTCTGTTTTCTTTGTGTAGGCATTCATTGCTATGAATTTCCCTCGGAGAATTACTTTCATTGTATCCCATTAAATTCCTGTAAGTTGAACTGGAGTTATCATTTAATTGCAGAAATTGTTTAATTTCTTCCATGACCCACTACTTGGTCAGCAGAATGCTATTCAATTTCCATGTGTTTGTGAGGGTCTTGGAATTTCTTTTGCTATTCAGCTCCAATTTCAGGGCACTATGGTCTGACAGTGTACAGGGGATAACTTCAATTCCTTTACATTTCCTTAAACCTGTTCTATGAAGTAGCATGTGGTCTATTTTGGAGAATGATCCGTGGGGAGCTGAGAAGAATGTATATTCTCACTTTGTCAGGTGAAATACTCTTTAGGCGTCTATTGAGTCCATTTGTTCAAAGGTTTCAGTATTTCATTATTCATTTTTTTGTCCAGTTGATCTCTCCAGTTGTGACAGTGAGATATTGAAGTTTGCTATTACTATTACTATTAGTGCTCATCAGGGTTTTCATATCCATTAATATTTGTTTTATATAGTTGGGTGCATTGGAATTTGATGCATAAATATTTATGAATGTCATGTTGTTCTCTTGGATTGTTCCCTATACAAGGATGTGGCATCCTTTGTCTCTCTTAATCAGTTTTGATTTGAAATCTATTTTGTCTGCAAACAGGATAGCCACTCCTGCTTTTTTTGTTGTTGTTTGTGCAGTTCCCTGTCACATGGAGAATTATTTTCCATCCTTTTATTTTCACTCTATGGCTTTCTTTTTTAATTAGGTGTGTTTCTCATATGCAGTATTGTAAGATCTTGTTTCTTAATCCATTCTGCCAGGCTGTGTCTTTAATTTACTGACATTAATGGTTATGGCTGATGTGGCCTGATTTATATCTGTCATGGTATTTTCCTGTTCTTGGCTGTTTCATTCTTTGCTTTTCCCCTTTCATTTAGTTTCTTGTCTTGCCCAATAAATTCACTCTGCTGGGTCTCGTGAGTTTGTTGCACTGTTTTTCCTCTAAAATATTATTTAGAATGTTTTGGAGTGCAGGTTTTGTAATTGAGAAGTTCTTCAGGTGTTCTTTGTCATGGAAGTATCTTATTTCTCCATCAATTTTGAAAGATAGTTTTGCAGGATACATCAGTCTAGGCTGAAGGTTACTTTCCTCAACGACTTGAAACACTTTATCTCAGGCTTTCTTTGCATTGAGTGTTTGCACTGAAGTCTGCTGTTATCTTGATGGGCTTCCCTTTATATGTGTGGGGTTTTTTTCTTTTCTCTAGCTGCTTTTAGTATTTCAATCTTTTGTTGGAATTTTGGAACCTTGATAATTAATTATATGCGTAGGTATAGATTTTTTTATATCACAGTGTTTTGGAGTCCTAGATGCCTCATTTATCTGTATGTCCAATTCTTTTCCTTTTCCTGTGAAGTTTTCTGCCATTATATTTATGAAGTGTTTTTATGTCTTTTGCACTGTCTCCTCATTCTTCAGTGACTCCAATCTGTCTTATGTTGCTCTTTGAGTCGTCTAGGAGCTGTTGGATTGATTTTTCATGGTCCCTTGTCATTTTCCATAAGTTACTCCTTTCCTGTTCATTGGCTGTGATCCTGCACTCTAGGTCCGAAATTCAGTCCTCAGCTTCATTCATCCTATTTCATGACTTTGTTCTTGTTTTTGATCACCTGGAACACTGCTTGAAGCTATTTAAATTGTTCCACTGCTTTTGCTATCTCAGATTCCATGGTGTTCCTGATCTCTTCTTTAATCAAGTCACTGTGGACAGCATCTCTGCCTTCATCTGAGATCAGTTCGGATTTACATTGTAGTAGATCTGTTTTTGCTACCAGTTCAGAGAGTCCTAGTGATTGAGCTTCATTGTGCTCCATTTCCCTTTTCCCTGAATTCCCCTGTGGTGATGAGCTTCGTGTCTGGGTTTTTTCAATTTTTTCTCATTTCTATTGTGCTGGCCAGCACCATAAGTCACTGCGCCTCCTAAGTGATGCTTACCCAGACTCGCCCAAACAGGAATGGAGGTCCCATGAGCTTCTTGTCTGGAACCTGTGACAGGCAGGCTGCAAGCCAGCAGCAGAAGTCACTGGTCAATCTCCACAGCACTTACCCAGCCTCACCAATAGGGAAAAGGAGGTGCTCTGGGCTTCTGATCCGGATGTGATGACAGGAAGGCTGCTAGATGGCAGCGGAAGTCATTGTGCAAGCTCTGCGGAGCTCACCCAGGCTTGCCCACACAGGAATGAAGGCCCCATGGGCTCCTTCTCTGGATCCAATGGTGGGCAGGCTGCTAGCAGGTGGCAGAAGTCCCTGCGTGACCTCAGCAGTGCTTATCCAGACTCACCCAGGAGGAATGAAAGTCCCAGGGGCTTCTGCTTATCTTAAATATTTTATCAGTAACAGTGTCTGAATGCCTACTATGTACCAGGCATTTCATTAAAAACTGAGATTACAATAAAATACAAGATACAGATAATTCTAAAACTGAGAATATAGAATTCTTGGATTTAAGTGACTAGAGGAGGAAGCAGATAGGCAAATCATTAAAATATGAGATATGAAATAAGGTAGATGTATGCATGTTCTAGGAGACCACAGATGAAAGAAGTGGGTAGAGGAGTGATGAGGCAATAAGTTCCAGACACACCTGGCATTTAATGCATATTTAGAGCATGTCCTAAACTAGGCCAAGTATTTTCTGTGTGCCAAATGAGTACCATAGTAATTCTCACTTAGAGAAATAGAAAACACAACTTGTTTTTTTATACCACATAGAGGATGGAGAAACATTCAGTCACTAGAGACCACTCAGTGTGGAAACAAGAAAATGAAAGGCCCAGAACTTGTGTTCTACCACACAGCAAACAATAACAAAGAAAAGGCACAGAATAATAGACAATGGGCAATTCAAAGACAATGCTGAACACCTTGGGAATCACATTCTCTTGAAACTATGAAGTGGACGTCAATAAACGTTTCAGGCTTTTGCACACAAGTTAACCAGTTTGCCATGCAATTGAGCCAGTATTTCCCTTATCTATTTTTTCTGACCCTTTACAACACCCATCTTCTTGATGGATATGTCCACTGTCCCCATCTGGAGTGAGCATATCATGGCATTTCATGCAGATCAATGAAGGAGAAAAACCATATTCATATCCTCTGATCACCAAGCTCAGAGATACAAAGGAAGCAGCATGACACACAGTGTCTCTATAAATCTTATAAAAATAAACAGATTTTGTCAAGTGACTTAGTAGTAGACCTTTGTAAAGATCGGAAATAATTGGGAAATTGAGGCTAAATAGACTTTAAATGAAAGTATCACAAAAATTTCTCACAGAGAAGTTTAAATTTGCTAGGGCTTTTACAAGAATAGCACAAATGGCCACTGAGTTAGACACAGAGATGGACTTGCTGCCAGAAGCAGTAACAGGAATAAGCAATCTACAGTGCTCAGCTTCTTCAAAGTCAGCCCCAGCTACAGACAAGAAGGCACACATGTCTAGCCACTTCTCTCCAGCACAGGATATCAACAAGTAGTACTTACTCCAAATCTCTATTGGCTGGGGCCGTCTGCAGCCTACATCGCAGCTCAACTTCTCAGCCTAATTCTGCATTGCTGCCTCATGTTCACATAGGTGATCTCTGGTGAACATCTTTCCCCGAACTCCATCTCGGCTTCTTGTGAATCCGACATCTCACAAATGGCACTAAAGTTGCTCTGTGGGAAAAATAATCATAAATTTCTAGTTTTATTCAAATGGTCACCCAAATGTAAAGACCTAGTATTAAATCATGCAAGACTTACAAACTTATCTCCCTATTTGCCATTTCTAGAGGGTGAAATTACTTGAAGTTATCCTTAAAAAGACCAAATGAAAAAAACTTCCAAGAAAATGAGAGGTAGTACACCAAAGCTCTCAGTACATTTAAAATAAAGCCAAAGAGAGAACTATGCAACTGAAGGTGAAAAATAAAATCCCCCAATGAGAACACTAAGTCAGAGAGAGTACCAGCACAAATATTTTCATGAAAAGGCAGATTCTAATTCGATAGGTAATGTGATGCAGCACTCTTTATAAAAGGATGAAGAAATTGCCATTCTTTTCAATATGGGAAATGAAAGAAAATTAAAAACAAAATCTTCAAAAACCTAAAAATAAGAAGTGAATTAAAGTGCTGTGATGTTGAGAAGCTGAAGCAAATTAAGATAAGTTTGGGTGTTGGTAAAGTGAGGGCCCCAAGCTAGGCATGTTTGTGTTTTCTCCTACTCTTACAGGGATAGTCACTCCACTTGGTCTTGGAAAGAACAACATATATTTTATATTGCTAATGACCTGAATTGGTGCTTGATTTTTTTAATTCAAGCTTCAGTTAGAGCCAGTAAAGCATATACATATTCATAAAATATAATAAGAAAGTAATAAACCTTGATGATGTTAAATGATGCAGTTAAAAGAATTGGAAGGAGGAAAAGTAGAAATGCAAAGCTTCTAATTTCACCTTAAATCTTTTACAATAGCAAGTCAAATTTGCCTAAATTTGATGAATCAAGATGTAGCACTTGCTGTATATTTTAGAAGTTATTTATGGCCGGGCATGGTGGCTCACACCTGTAATCCCAGCACTCGGGAGGCAGAGACAGGAGGATTGCTGAATTCCAGGTTTGCCTGGGCTATATAGTGAGCTCAGGGCCAGCCTGAACTACAAAGCAAGACCCTGTCTCAAAAAAAGAAAAAAAAGTTATTTATGTACCCATAGAAGAACCCAAACAAATAAGATAGTATATAACTATGAAAATTGAGATGAAGGAAAGGATGGTAGAAAATGTAGAAAATTTCTTTATACACTACAAATAATAGGGGGTAGTCTACAGTTAAGATTTAAAATTAATAACTGGAAGCCAAAGATTTAGCTCAATGGTTCCAGTGCCTGCCTAGCAAGCACAAGGTCCCTGGTTTGATCCCCAGTAACCACATACACAATACTGGGCCTGGTGACTCACGGCCACCAGCAATCAGTATCACATACCACAGTGCCAGGCATGGTGGCTCATGCCTGTAATCCCAGCACTCGGGAGGCAGAGGCAGAAGGATTGCTGAGTTCCAGGCTTGCCTGAGCTACATAGTGAGCTCAGGGCAAGTCTGAACTACAAAGCAAGACCCTGTCTCAAAAAAAGAAATTAATTATTGGAGAAGTATAGCTTTCTCATACTCCAGAAGCAGAAAGGCCTTACCCATGAAAATCAGATCAAAGGGACCATCAGAAAGAAGGAAATTCTCGTTTTCATTATATGCTACTCTGCACCATTTTTTACTCCTTTTCTCTTTTTAAATTGGTTACACGCATTAACCCATTCCCATTTAGAAAAGTAAAATGCAACTCATTGGCATCATTCACTTAACTTTCAATGGTTAAGAATTACTATAGTTTACAAATGGAAATACCACTACTAAAAGCAGAATGTTATAAATAGGAAGAGGTCTTCTGTTTCCGAAGACTATTGACATACTATAGTGATGCAAAGGTAACAATATAATCAAGACATTTCATGGGAAATTTGGGCAAAAAGACTCTAATTTGCAAAATTATCTTGTGGTAAACAATGAGGCTGCCAGTGTGCCCCACAAATAATGTTGTATCAAACACTAAGTTTTATTTCAGAAACTTATACATACACATACCATACTCTGGCCATTTTCAGCCCTTTCACCACCCTGCTTTTCCTGTTCCCCCTCCTGGGAACAGGTGGCTCGGCCCTCTATCACCCTCTCCCTTCCATGGCCCTCTTCCCAGTCACAAGGCTTTACCTGAGAGGGAAGAGTAGGCAAAATCTCCTTCCCCACAACTGGCTCACAAGAGCCTTGGTTACCTTCCTCTGTGTACCTAGAGAGCCCAACATAAATACAGGCATAGCTCTGTATTGCAGTGATCCAGTTACTGCTCATGTGACCTTGAACCCCCACATCGCCTCTTGGGATCTGTTTCTTCATCTATGAAAGGACAAATCTAAGTTCCAAACTTCTGTGAGTCAATGGCCAATCTGATGTATGTAGATAGACAAGATTTAAGCTGTACTCTCTTGGGAAAAAACATTAAAAATCTTAGGGACCTTTTCATCATCAACCTAATCACAAGTCAGGGTAGGATTGTGAGGGAGAAAAATTCCTATAGCAGCTACTTAGATGCCTGAGATTTTTCTAGTCACCTGGAGAACCCAGCAGAGTAAATTTTGCATAGACTGAATATCTCAAACCATGTTACCTAGTACAGGTCAATTCACTAATCTGGACCCGTTTCTTCATTCACAAGAAGATAAGAATGGAAGGGATGCACTGTTGTGTACCTGAGCAAGGTTAGGATTATGTAAGGCTGCACAGCCTGGATCACCCTCTTAACAGCTCTCAAGTCCATGAGGAAGGAGTGTAAGTAGCCCTAGCAGGATAGATAGGAAGACATACAATTTCCTCTGCTCCAGCACTTCCAGAATTATTACTAAACCTATTTCCAAGCCACAAGATTATATTGCCTGTCAGGTCTCTTGTTTATCCCTCACCCCATGTACTGAGTTTGCTTCTACCTGCTTCCTTGGACCCTATGCCATTAACCATCCCCCCTCCCCTGGCCAGCTTTTCCTAATACAGAAGTGCAAATTCTCTGTTGCTCCATAGCCAAGCAGCAGATTTGGGATCACCCTGAAATTGAAGGGAAGTCAAAAAACACTCTACAATTAAGTTAAATTAAAACAATTTTTCAAGCACAGTAGTAGAAAAAACACACCCCAAAGAAATCCACAATACATAACTGTTATTATCATTTAAGGTCAAAAATTATCCATCATTGAGAATGAAACAATTATGTGGAACTAAATCTCCACCAGCCAATAAGGATGAGGAAAAGAAGTCTGGTACACTATTGGGAAGTTATCTGGCCTAGAGAGCTCACTGCCCTGGCAAATGAGAATTAGATTCTAATTATCCCATTGGCAGGTTTCAGACATTTTTAAAATATACTCTCTACAACTGTCACAGTGTCAAAACAATTATTTGCCTGCTTGAGCAGGTGTCAAGCATTGTAAAGTGTCTATGTCCTAGTAAAATTAAATGGGAAACTTTCTGAAATTTGAGGTGTAATCTGAGGCCCTAATTATAGCATATACAGATACCTCAAGTCAGGAGGCAAAGAGGAGGAATGCCGATTTCCCCTTTTCTTTTTTTTGCCCTAAGGCACTGAATTCTGAGGATGTACACACTCCAGTGAAGACAGAATGTGCCACTTGAACATCAGGAAGGAACTCGAAGCAACTGCTTGCCATCTTTGCCCCTGTGCCAGCACTGGTTCTTACTCATGTATTAACTTCTCTGTGTAGTCTGTGGATTTCACTTGTGCTATCTCCTTTGACCCTCAATAAGAGCCCTGTCAGGGTAGCCAGGAAGCATCTTGGTCCCATTTTATAAAAGTACAAACTGACTGGTGCTCCAAGCCTCCTGATTCTAAAAAAGCTATCTTTATTCTGCATGGACTCTGTGTAACTGCTTTTCTTCCTCATCCAGACAACATTCTGCCAGAATTACCTCCGTATCCACCTTCCAGTTGCTGTCTCATGATTTCCGAGACATCTGGGCAGAAAGTGAAATAGGCAGCAACTGTCACAATACCCATTAAGCAACCCACAAAGAGTGGACATTGAGTAAATGTTGAAAGACTGAGTGGTGAACGAATAACACCAGGAAAGACTTGTCAAGTTCAATGAGTGTGCAACTCAATTGTTGATATGTGGCCTCCTGTGAGCAAGGCATTGAGTACAATACATGGGTGTTACACTTGAAATTTCTTCCCCTAAGAAACTCAAATTTGAGAAAAGGACAGTGAAATGCTCTTATTTTCTGAGTATAATGGTAACCTTGATGAAGGTACAAAATGCTCAAAAATCAAAAGGGGAAAGAAGAGTCAAAAGAGTGTTGACAGAGGAGGTAAGACATGAGAAAGGCCTCAAAGGACAAGGAAGATGCTGACAGATGGGGATGAGGGAAGGATAATACTTCTGCTCAGAGATGCATCCTCCATACTGGTTCACCCTTCTCAGATCCAGTCTCCTTTGGATCTCTAAATCCAGGTTAGTTGGCCTTCCACCCAGCACCCCTCCATCATGTGCATACCCTTTACCTTGGCAACTGTATATACCTGGCTCCCCAACCAGGTAATGCTCCTTGAAAGTCAGCTGGACACAGGGCTTCACACACATCTTTTTCAAATGATTTACCAGTAATTTAGGGTCTGAATCAATGAGTCAGTTAAGCAGTTAATGCAAATAGGCAAGGGAAACATTGTAGTATATAATTCTCATGAAAAAGCCCATGATAATTTAGAAATCCTGAGTGTTTGATTTTGCTGAAGAAGGGCAGGAAAAGAACACCCATAAGGGAAAGAGTACTAGTAGGGCACT
>PVIC010028083.1:5390-23556 GCA_004025085.1 Thryonomys swinderianus
TTTTTTTTTTTTTTTTTTTTTTTTTTTTTTTTTTTTTTTTTTTTTTTTTTTTTTTTTTTTTTTTTTTTTTTTTTTTTTTTTTTTTTTTTTTTTTTTTTTTTTTTTTTTTTTTTTTTTTTTTTTTTTTTTTTTTTTTTTTTTTTTTTTTTTTTTTTTTTTTTTTTTTTTTTTTTTTTTTTTTTTTTTTTTTTTTTTTTTCTTTTGAGACAGGGTCTCGCTTTGTAGTTCAGGCTGGCCATGAGCTCACTCTGTAGCCCAGGCAAGCCTCGAACTGAACTCAGCAATCCTTCAGTCTCTGCCTCCCGAGTGCTGGGTTCCTGAGTCTCTTGAATTTTTCTTGCTGAATTACATAAATGTTTAGTCATTGAGATTATATGATATGGTATCATTGATATGGTTGTTATTTTATATTTTTATTTTTCTCCAAAAGGAAGTTACTGAGGGCTGGAGAGTTACCTCAGTGGTTCTGGCAACTGCCTAGCAAGTGCAAGGTCCTAAGTTCAATCCCCAGTAACCACATACAGTGATACCAGGGGTGGTGACTCATGACTAGTCATGACTAGTCCACCAGCAGTCAGTACTACAAACATCACAATGCTGGGCATGGTGCCTCATGCCTGTAATCCCAGCATTGGGGAGGCAGAAAGGGGAGAACTGCTGAGTTCGAGGCTTGCCTGGACTACATAGTGAGCTTAGGGCCAGCCTGAACTACAGTAAAGCGAGATTCTGTCTCAAAAACAAAAACAAAGGAAGTTGTTGAGTTTGCTCTGTAAATATGATCTAGTTTCATTCACATAAAAGTTAAATTAGTGTTCTGCATGTAATCCAAAGTTATTATTTCCCAGAGACTTAAAAAAGCCAAATCCAGCCGGCGTGGTGGCTCATGCCTATAATCCCAGCACTCGGGAGGCAGAGACAGGAGGATTGCTGAGTTTGAGGCTTGCCCGGGCTACCTAGTGAGCTCAGGGCCAGCCTGAACTACAAAGTGAGACACTGTCTCAAAAAAAAAAAAGCCAAATCCATTGTGAACCAACTCTTGCATTGATAGAAAAGATAAGTATTTTGGAGGGAGAGGTAGATGTGGATGAAATGATAACTTGATGTATCATTGTTTTTGAATTTTTCTAGGCAAATGAGATATTTGAAGAGATGGTTTATTTGCATGGGATATTGTTCATACACATACTGATCAAAGTAGAGCTATTTTGATTTGTAAGTGCTTGTGAGAGGTTATGCCTCTCCTTTTTACCCATGATGGTACACGAGGAACTAAAAATCCTCAGAACACAACTGGAACAGTATTTGAGTCCTTAAACTCACAGCCTCAGCCTCCTGAATGCTGGGATTACAGGCATGCACCACCATGCCCGGGTAATGTCAGTTTTATTACAAAAACTTTCACCTGTTACTGATAAACCCTACTATATTGTGCTTCACATTTTGAGGTAAACAGAACTGAGGACAGCTCAGCATCAAGTGCCATTTACTGTTCTATCCATGAAATTTGCTTTACTGGATCTTGATTAAAAATGATAGAAATGAAAATAAATAAAAGATTTGTATTCTATTCAAAGAAGCTAAGAAATGATGAGGTATATTGGGGCCTCATTAAAGTATTTATGAGAGAACAGCATATTTAATATATTATTTTTATTATATTTAAGTAAATTTGAAGATTTTAGTATCTCTGGCACATAGTTGACATTTAATTTGAAAGGGCTGGTAACATGACTAGTCCATTCTGGCTGTGGTGATGTTTATTGAGTCATTGGCCTATTGTACTAGGCAATTTTGCCTGCTTTCTGTATCTCATTCCTCATGATGCCATTTGTAGCTAAGGACTTGTTGCATTTTATAGATGAGACAGTTGAAGTTCATAGAGATAAGTTGTTTGTGTAAAATCCTACAGTTCAGAAGTGGCAGAGCTTGAAAACTGGCTCTTCAAAGCTGCTACTTTCCACCTTACCGCGCCATCTGCATGTCCTTGGTAGTGTCTATAACTATCACCTTTACAGAGTCATGAAATATGGTGATAGTGAGAAAGCAAGCCTCTAGTATACTTACATTCTCTTTGTTTTTGCTAGGTAACACAAAGGCAACTATAATTCAGGCACTTTGATTTTTGGAAGTCTCTGCGATATGTAATCCTGGCTCACTATGTGATTAATCTTTGTTTGGTTCAGTGTACACTCAGCAGGACTCATCGGGCCTATTTTGCAGTGTTGCCATGGGCTGTCCAGAATACTTCTCTAGTGTGTGTTTATAAACTGATCCCAAAGTAAAGACATTGTTTGATCATTTCTAGGGGCACCAAATTACAGTCTTCATCTGTGTGTCATTGTACTTATGATGTGGAGCCCTGATTAAGTTTAGGGTTCATTTTTCCACGTTCCCTGTTTGACTTTTACAATAGGTGATTTTTCTTTTTAGATGGAGTGACTATATATCTTGGATTTTGTAGATATACTAAAGTAATTTCCATGCTCAATAGAGGTTACCCTTTACTTTTGGTCCTTGTGCTGCAGCGGGCTCTTTGTTTTCATTGAAAACTCTGAAAGTTTCACCATCCATCCATGTCCTAGATGGTAGAAGAAAGATTTGGTAATTCTGTTTTGGTAAGCATGTTTTGTATCACCTCAAGGAGTTTAATAGCTAATTTGAATTTGATCTTTCTAGTGGGTCAAACACAATAGGTTTTTATGTTTATGTCTCTCAGTTCTTCAGTGGTAATTTAATTCTTCGAGTACATGACAGTGTTAGTTACATTCTAATTTTCGGTAAATCTGTCTACTGTTATTTTCTAAAAAGACAGTCCTCTTGGGGGAATCTGCTGTTTCAAAACACCTTCACTGCTTGAGGTTTGACTAAATCTATCCTATCATCACTAGCGAATCGTGTCTTTATTCATTCTACAAATATGTATTACTTTTACTGTAGAAGTAGTTTTTTAATGCACTACCAAGAAATAAGCCTACATACTCTTCATTATTATACCCATTTATTTGTCCCATTTTCTCATTTAAGATCTTTATCTGAACAATGAGCCATGAAAAATGCATAAATAAAAAGGCATAAGAAATGCATTAAAAAGCCTCACATTAGTGAGGAAGAGAATTTTTCTGTGTATTTTTCCTAAGAATAAAGGAACTTTGGACAATATTCATGTATTTTTTTTAAGAAATACTCCTTTAAAAAGAAAAATTATATCTAACACTGAAAGGCTGAAATTTAAGAGTTTCAGAATCTTTATTCATGATGAGACTATGACATTTACGTTGTTATTCACAGTATTTTATACCTTTCTGCAAACTAAATTGACCTCTTTTTGGCTTTGTTTTTCCTTTTCCAGTTTTTAGCAGGTGCTGGTTTCTGCAGGTATTTTGTTTAAATTGGGAAAGTCTAAAAACCTTCTCCCCCAAAAAAGAAAATGATGAAAAACCAAACAAAAAAACCTACTCATAAATTGGTGTGATGTCCGGTGAGGGGACTATCAGCAGGAACTTTTGAAAGCTCTGAGGAGATATAGACAAAGTGGAACTTATCCTTGAGCCAAGGTTGAACTACTCTCCAGGGTGTAGGTACCTCCTTGTGGGTAAATGTATTCTAGGGAAGTTAAGCATCAGGCCTTGGAATAGGAATGTCAAAGAATCTGAGCATTTCATAGGAGGCAGAACCTGGATTGGATACCAGCCTTGTATAAATCATATTTGGCAATGCAAAACAGTGTTACTGATATTACTACTCCTTTCTTGGGATGGAGAAAGGAAATACTTGTTTTTTGAGTGTTTTGTCTCTGAACAAATACATAAATGAAACATCTATTCTCTAAATAAAAGAAAAAGACACTAGATACTTTTTTCACCCGTCCAGGAGCACACAATCAGTCATTCCCACTGAGAAGAGCAATACTTGAAAGGTTTTCTGACCTCCTTTGAGTTAGGGTTGATCTCAACAGGTGACATGGATACGACTTAGATATTGAGGAGCGAGGAGATCTCTTGAAGAAAGGGTTTCTGAGCTACTGGCAACATGTTGAGCAAGGGACTATCCCATACACAAACATTTAAAGGTATGATTTTAAATGACATAGGTTTATTAGTCATGTGATCTCATGAAAGTATTAGATGTTTATTTGTGAATCATTTCAAAGTATTTCTTTAAAAAGTTAAAAGCTTTTGGGTATGGGGAAGGTATTAATAAGATGATGACCAATTTCAGGATTTGGCAAGTATAACGTGATATAAGTCCTGACTTTTAAGTATATTTTTTGCGTTTGGCGATTTTATTGATGCCAGCCATACACTCTGCCTTCTAGGAAGCAGGATTTTAATTACTTTTTTTTTTTAGACAGGGTCTCGCTTTGTAGTTCCGGCTGGCCCTGAGCTCACTATGTAGCCCAGGCAAGCCTCGAACTCAGCAATCCTCCTGTCTCTGCCTCCTGAGTGCTGGGATGACAGGCGCGAGCCACCACACCCGGCACTGTGGTATGTGGTGTTGATTGCTGGTTGATTGTTGGTGGGCGTGAGTCACCATGCCCAGCATTGTATGTGGTTACCGGGATCAAACTCAGGACCTTGCACTTGTGAGGCAGGCGCCGGAACCACTGAGCTAAATCTCCGGCCCTTTAATTACTTTTTGTAGCATAATTATTATAGTGCTTTGAGTTTACAAAAGGGATAAAGATGGGATTGACATTTTTATCTAGGCAACTATATGAATTAGGCCTAATAACCTAATTTGATAGAGCATTAGTCGAGGCATTATGTCTAGCTTATTGCCAGTGAAAATTGCGTTTATAAATTTTCAGTACTGTGGTAAAGCACCTTAAGTATAATCTGTGGGATTTCCATTACTGTTCATTTAAAAAATAAAATACATATTCACCAGAATGCAGCAGGTTTTCAAGTATAGAAAGACTCTGAAACTGTCTCAGTGAAAAGGAGGAATTACTTAGAAAAATGTGGAGGCATTAGGTTGAATGATAATGTTTTTCTTATAGATTTTCCTGATGGTGCAATTATAATTAACTTTGAAGAAACAGAATTTGTCTTTTCATCAGCAGAAAAATGATCAAATTCATAAAAATGGTTTTAGGTAAATTTAATGTCTGTTTTGCAGAATGATTATCTTAACCCAGGACTGAAAATCATGGACTTACTGAAGATCATTTATTTAATGGTGGACAAATGTCTGTTTTGTTCAGGTTTGGAAGATAAAATAACTTCTTCCCCTCCCTATTTTCCATATCAGTTGAATGAAAAGATAGTAGAAGGAAAACGTGCTCAACAAAATCATACCTGAACTTTCAGCAGATGTTATCTTGGAAAAAATGCCTGAAGAAAAGGAAGAGAAAGAAAGTACATGTTTATTACCTCTTTTTAAGTTTTCTTTTTCTCTTCTTTTGACACATACACTAACAAATCTTAGGGTTGTTTTATAAGTTGTATGTTTCTAGTTTTCTGTGGAAGATCTTGTTTACCATTAGGCGTCTTGTAAGTTTTAGATTATTGTGTAGTAATTATATACATTTACAGTAGGAGTTTAGGACAGTTTTCTAGCAATGTGTTTCAGTAGATGAACAGTCTTCTGTATGTAAATGATCTAGAGTTAGATGGTAACACCTAGTACACACATCTGCTATTTGTTCCATCCAGAATCCTAACAGCCGTAAAGTTAACACCATACATACTCTTAGGGTTTTTAGTACTTAAAGATGTGTTTTGGTCCCCTTTTGAATAACCTTAACTCCTTTAGGGTACTTTAAGATTTCAACATCTGTTCTAAACTGATTGTGCTGCAGTAGGACATGAAAGGACACTGTTATTATTGGCAGTTACTTGCTGAAGAAAGTTACATTGCTTAAAGTTGTCGAATTTTTAGTTCAGAATGATACATAAAACACTACCTGATTATTACGTATCAGGTGCAATAGTACAGACTAGTTTTTGCTGTGGAACTAACGTGTACATTAAAAGTTTTTTTTTTTCTTTATGTCTATTGCGCCGTGTTTGTTTGACTGAAAGTTTCCTCATCACTTGGTGAGACCCTCCTCTAATTCAATCTTTGTCTTTTGTCTTTGCTGCCTTGCAGGGTTGGTACAATAGGCTTCACTAGACTTAGCTGCAACTCAGAATTTCTCCTCCAGCACCTGAGTAAATGCTGATGGTCTTGTGGAGAGTGGATTAAGAGTACGAGCTAAGTTCTCAATCCCAATTAAGAAGCGGAGGAAAATTTAACTGTCTCCTTCAAAGTTTATCACCACCATCAAGACAGCAAACCAAAGGACAAAGACTTTGACCTGCTGTATTGCTCTGTGTAGTCCAGTTCACGTATGGTTTACAGACTTGACTGGGGTTACTAATAAGTAAGAAAAATTGGACACTTCTGTTATTTGGACATTTATTCAGAAGTTACCAGAATGAGGGCTGTACTGGAGACAGCAGACATTGCCATAGTGGCCCTGTATTTTATCCTGGTCATGTGCATTGGTTTTTTTGCCATGTGGAAATCTAATAGAAGCACCGTGAGTGGATACTTCTTGGCGGGGCGCTCTATGACCTGGGTAGCAATTGGTGCCTCTCTGTTTGTGAGCAATATTGGGAGTGAGCACTTCATTGGGCTGGCAGGATCTGGAGCTGCAAGTGGATTTGCAGTGGGCGCCTGGGAATTCAATGCCTTACTGCTTTTGCAACTTCTGGGATGGGTTTTCATCCCAATTTACATCCGATCAGGGGTGTACACCATGCCTGAATACTTGTCCAAGCGATTTGGTGGCCATAGGATTCAGGTCTATTTTGCAGCCTTGTCTCTGATTCTCTATATCTTCACCAAACTTTCAGTGGATTTGTATTCGGGTGCCCTCTTTATCCAAGAGTCTTTGGGTTGGAACCTTTATGTATCTGTCATCCTGCTCATTGGCATGACTGCTTTACTGACTGTCACCGGAGGCCTTGTTGCAGTTATCTACACAGACACTCTACAGGCTCTGCTCATGATTATTGGGGCACTCACACTAATGATTATTAGCATGATGGAGATTGGAGGGTTTGAGGAAGTTAAAAGAAGGTACATGTTGGCCTCACCCAATGTCTCTTCCATCTTGTTGACGTACAACCTTTCCAACACAAATTCTTGTAATGTCCATCCTAAAGCAGAAGCCCTAAAAATGTTGCGGGATCCAACAGACGAAGATGTTCCATGGCCTGGATTCATTCTTGGGCAAACCCCAGCCTCAGTGTGGTACTGGTGTGCTGACCAAGTCATCGTGCAGAGGGTCCTAGCAGCCAAAAACATTGCTCATGCCAAAGGCTCTACTCTTATGGCTGGCTTCTTGAAGCTTCTGCCAATGTTTATCATAGTTGTCCCAGGAATGATTTCAAGGATACTGTTTGTTGATGATATAGCTTGCATCAACCCAGAGCACTGCATGAAAGTGTGTGGAAGCAGAGCTGGGTGCTCCAATATTGCTTATCCACGTCTGGTGATGAAGCTGGTTCCTGTGGGCCTTCGGGGATTGATGATGGCAGTGATGATTGCAGCTCTGATGAGTGACTTGGACTCTATTTTTAACAGTGCCAGTACTATATTCACCCTTGATGTATACAAACTCATCCGCAAGAGTGCAAGCTCCCGGGAACTAATGATTGTGGGGAGGATATTTGTAGCTTTTATGGTGGTGATCAGCATAGCATGGGTGCCAATCATCGTGGAGATGCAAGGAGGCCAGATGTACCTTTATATTCAGGAGGTAGCAGATTACCTGACACCCCCAGTGGCAGCTCTGTTCCTTCTGGCAATTTTCTGGAAGCGCTGCAATGAACAAGGGGCTTTCTATGGTGGAATGGCTGGCTTTGTTCTTGGAGCAGTCCGTTTGATACTAGCCTTCACCTACCGTGCCCCAGAGTGTGACCAACCTGATAATAGGCCAGGCTTCATCAAAGATGTCCATTATATGTATGTGGCCACAGCATTGTTTTGGGTCACAGGACTCATTACTGTAATTGTTAGCCTCCTCACACCACCTCCTACGAAGGAACAGATTCGAACCACCACCTTTTGGTCTAAGAAGAATGTGGTGGCGAAGGAGAGTTGCTCTCAGAAAGATGAACTGTACAAAATGCAAGAGAAGAGCATTCTCAGATGCAACGAGAACAGTGAGGCCATTAACCACGTCATTCCCAATGGGAAATCTGAAGATAGCATAAAAGGCTTGCAGCCTGAAGATGTTAATCTGTTGGTGACCTGCAGAGAAGAGGGCAACCCAGTGGCTTCCTTGGGTCATTCAGAGGCAGAAACACCGGTAGATGCTTACTCTAATGGGCAAGCAGCTCTCATGGGTGAGAAAGAAAGGAAGAAAGAAACAGAGAATGGAAGCCGTTACTGGAAGTTTATAGACTGGTTTTGTGGCTTTAAAAGTAAGAGTCTCAGCAAGAGGAGTCTCAGAGACCTGATGGAGGAGGAGGCCGTTTGTTTACAAATGTTAGAAGAGACTCCAAAAGTTAAAGTAATATTAAATATTGGACTTTTTGCTGTGTGTTCACTTGGAATTTTCATGTTTGTTTATTTTTCCTTATGAACTTAAGGATATGGTGAGACACTTAACTTAAAAAATACTGGTCTTTGGAAAAAATTATGTAACTGTTGCATCTCTCAGGCATTGTTTACGCCGTAGGTTTTTAGCCAAATTTTACTTAGCAGAAAATCATTTATTTGCAAGACTTTATTTTCCCAGAGATGGATGAGAGTAAATCTTCAACTTAAATGAAGCAAAACAGACTAAGTTGTGCAAAAAATGTGGTTTAAATTTTTCCATACCAAAGTAAAGAGAGATCAATTGTTCTCATAGATCACTTAGATCAGACTATATATATTAAGGTATCATGAATAAGGTATATTATCTGCACTGCCAAGTCTTGGTAGACCTCATGCTGAAGTAGAAGATTTGCTCATTTCTAAGTTTGTCTGTGTCTTTGTAATTCTTACTACCATTAAAGAAAAATGAAGTTTGAACATTGTACAATCAGTTATGTACTGAAAATCAAATGTGCTTGTACTCATTTCAGGAAAAGTTGGTTGCGAGGTCCATTTTGTTAGCATGAGTCTGTGGATTCTGGTTGCCAAAAGAAAGTTGAATATTTGCCTGTAGGTATTTTTGTGCCACCTGTATGTATAATGTTGGAGGGGAAATTTTTGTTCTTGTGTATGTCACTCCCCCTTCCTACTTTCATTCAAGTTTAAGGGAACTGTACTGAAATGCACAAGAGAGCCTAGGAAGTTCTGTGTCATAATTTTGTTATTAAATAGTGATGGGGGTTAAAATACATGATACTGATGATCTCCACACTTCCTGACCAAATTGAGGATCTTCTACAGTTTAGGAATTATGAGCTCTGAAGCAGTGTTTGATTAATCTGTCTGTGTTTAACAGATGAGTGATCATATTCTACCAGTTTCCTGGCTTTTTTTCCCCCTTATAATTTGGTAGCATTCTTTATTATGACTAAATATTGTTTATTATTGACTAAATTAGTGGTTCACAGTCAAAATGAGATACTAATTTTGAAAGGTGGAGAAGATACCCCAGTGGATTTAGTTGGTTAAGAACAGTTGACACTACTTTTGTGTGGTGGTTACCCCACTGGATTAAATCATGCTACGTTGAAATTGAGTTTTTAGAGGAAAATTTTAGTTCTGGAATCATACTGGATTCTTGATAACTTCGTTCCCCCCCCCTCCACAACTTGCCATCTGTACACTGCCTCTACATCTTTGTTATATAATATATTAGAGCATGAGGATGTTTCAGTGCAAACTGGCTGTCAGTAACAGAAAACTCATTGCATGCTTGCCACTGGTAGATTTTCAGTGTAGTTGTTTTTGTATGAGGGATAGCATGTTCAAGAGGTGCCATGAACAAGAACTTTGGGGCTTAGTAGTGTGCTTGTGGAGGATATTACAGTACTTGTGTAATCTATAAGACCCTTATCTTGACATGGCTTGGTACCCAATTGCAACATCCATGGATGGATGGAATCTTTCACAGGCTGTTCCAGTGAGCACAGGGTACAAAAGATGTTAGAGGAAATCTATAAATGTTGTAATTCTGTGTCAACATTTTACTGTGTCCTCCATGAAAGATGAAAACTAATTGTGTATCTACTTTCTTTGACTTTCTTTAAACTGATACTTTAAAAATTGCATGATTTTTATTAAGCTTGTCTTAGGGAAAATTACTTTTATAGATACTTTTGTAGATTTTGATTCAAAACTCAGCCCTGACGACTTCAGATTTTTTTGTAGTATGTAAACTTGTTTGTTTATGATAGACTTAATTAGTCCAAAGTTGATTTTAGAAATTATCAGGTAAAGCATAATGTCTTCCCATCTTCAGGAAGCCTTGTCATGGATGGAGTAGATAGATGAAAAATAATTCATGTGTGAATAGCATGTATTTCTGAAGAGCTTTAGAGTGCCTTGTAGAATTTTCCCCCCTAATTTCGTGAGGTTTACAACCTTGAGGGTAAATATATAGGGACCATCTTTTTTTATGGAAGTTGAGGCTATAACTTGTCTAAGTTTATAAAACCTATTTGGGAAGAACAGAACCTGGGTCACCAAATCTGGACTTGAGCTTTGTCCATATGTGTCTGACAAACCATTTGGTTTGTTGGTGCTTTATGTTATTTTACCAAGGGAAGTATTCTTCCTTCAAAACATCTTTTTGGTATTTGGAAAAGTAATAAAATCTTACATTTTCAAAATTGGCATTAAGTTGTAGGAATTAACATTTGCTCTGACTCTCTGAACATATCGCTGTTTTTAACTCAGCAGTGAGAATTGACACATTGGCTTGGGCACTCTTCCTTTTTACATCATAAGTGAATTGGAGATATTTACATGGATTTTTCTCTTTACTTAATGTTGAGTCTTAATAGGTTGGGTTATTAGTGTCCCCGTACCTTTTCTCCGCTGTTGTCTTAGTAAGATACATGAAATATATCCATCTTGTGTCTTGGTGTATATATAGCAGTAGGTCAAGTTTAGAGAACTAATGTCTGTAAATAGGAATGACAATAGTATTTCCAGTAGAATTATTTATTCTTGCCACTGTAAACATCAGTTTAGACTGAAGTCCCTGAAGCTTGCCATTCTTAATGGATTCTTAATAGATAATAGGTAGATGAATTGCTAGTGGCAGGTTCATTGCAAGAGTCTTACTTCAGTCTTTATTTCATTAAAATGATCCTGGAATGATATGTGGACTGCCTATAAGTTAGAAAAATGTTCATACTTTATAGATGACATTGATCTCTAGACATTAATGTATGTAAATTTTTATATTTGCTCAAGTTAAGTTTCAGAATTCACCAAGAGTGATAATTAACTCAACTAGTGGCTAGCAGTCAAAATGAGATGAGATACTAATTTTCAAAGGTAGAGAAAAATACCATCTCTTCATCTGTGAGTGCTACCTAGCTCCTACATTTTTGTCTTTGACAATCTTGCCTCCAGAATTGATGAGAAAGGCCAAGTTACACTGGTGTGCAGCATGCTTCTTGGCTCTTTTCGTGGGACCTCATATTTCCTCTTCATCTCAGTCAGGTAACTAGCTGAGCCAGCTTTTCTTCCTTAGCTGTTCTCTCCTGGAAAGTTGTCATGTTTATTATTAGGGAGCCTCGAACAGTAGAGGTGGTATTGTGTTATTAGCCCAAATACAGTAAATCCCCAATCTCCAGGGCTTCTTTTTCACTTGTCTGTTTCATATACAGTCTGGCTAGGATCCTGAAGCCTTGATTGTTATGGACTCCATCTCAAGAAATTAGCAGAGACTTAACACTCTGTGAAACTTATCATTTTAAGAATTGGGTGGAAGGGTTGTTCATTTCTCTTATCTGGAGCAAAGGTCAAGAAGTTGTTACTCAGTTTTCTTACCTGAAGGTCTTGTGTAAAGTAGAATCTTGTCTTTGTTTCTACATTCCTAATCCATGCTCTTTATTCCTTTATATAAGGTGTACAGCTTTCCCCCCCTCTTTGAAATTTGTTTAGTGTAGCCAATGGCTAGTTCTTATTCTTTTTCATCAAGTAAAATCACCTGTTTGAGTGGTGGTGAACTTATGGTATGTATGTTGCAGTGGGCTGGTTGTATCATTAAAAGCACCATCGCTAACTTGCATTGTTAACCATGGAAAGGTTAGGTCGTTCTGCCCTATGTTCTCATAGGGCAGAATTAGGTTTATGTGATTCCTTCATGGTTCACTCCCTGTTTCTCTTAGGCATGGTGATAGGAAAGGAAACTATGGATACCTAATGGTGACACCTCACCATTCTCCTGGTTTGAGTTGAGAGTAAATATGTGTAAGACCGTTCTTGTTTGAATTACGTAATTGCAGAGACTTACCGGATAAAGATTTTCCTAAGAAATTAAGAGAAACTACTAAGATGGCTGAGTTAACACCTAGGTAATAGAGATGAGAACAAGTTGGTAAAGGGCAAATGTTAGCTTAAAATCTGGAGATGTAAAAGTGTATTCAATTAATTCTAGAACCCGAAGCATCTTGACTGTTAGCTAGTTTAACACATTCCCACTGGTTTGGACCACTGCAGGTGGCTCAGAGCTGCCCAACAGTGAATTACAGCACCATACAGCCCTGTCCAGCCCTGTACAGTTGTGAAATTTTGAATCACTCCCTATGTAAATGAGGGTACCAGGAGTATCAGCTTGATAATTCTTACAAAAGTTATATATTATAAGGTACAAATTTCATAATATTAACGGTTAAGATGACTAATGTGTAACACTGATGATTTAGTAGGAAAAATACTTTTGGGTTTTAATATCAATACAATTGCATATAGGCCAGGTGTTAAGGTGCTTAAACTATTTTACTATTTATATTAGCCCAAGCAGACTTTATAAATGGCACACATTGCTGTGTATGTATACATCTTTCTATTATTCAAACACTGATCTTTCTCTTCTCACACTGCTTTGTTCTTTACCTATTCTTTCAATGCCTTCCAAATTCTTAAAAAAATTTTTTTGATCGGTTTATTTCACTTTCAGGCATACTGTCTTAGTATTTTAAAACTACTGCTGTCCTGAAAATTAAAGACTTAGATAGTGAATTGTTGAATAGTTATGTTTTAAGTATATTAAATTTCTGTTGGCTAAAAATATTCTTGAGAATAATTTTCTCAGATTTTTCTTGGTTAATAAAAACTAATAGTTAATCATTGTGTTGTTCTCAAAACATTTTCAAAAATTGAGGAGAAGGTGATAGAGAAAATTTATAAGTGCTTTGAAATGATGATAGGATCAGAATGCAGAGGCAGTAGTTTGTTTTGATACCCAAAAATCTTTATCTCTCAGCAAATGAAGATAAAAAATTGAAACCTATCAGTTGGCCAACAGGGAAACCTGTTGTACTAATACAAAATACTTTTGTATTAGTAGGTATGAGGCTGGATTGTGTAAAACATATCTTTAGATTGCTGGATTTGCTGGTTTAACTTGGGTACAGACCTTTCTCATTCAGGTCATGTCTGTCCTCTGTTGGGATATTATAGCTGCTCAACTATTTGGGTTCCTAGTAGAGAATAGTTAAGGTTCTAAGTCCCATAACACTATTTATTCATTTAGTTGTACAGATGTTTTCATTTAAACTTATTCCCTACCAATGCTGGGACTAAACTATTGAGCACCTTTGAAGGTATTTTGTGAAATTGATGTAATTAGTGCTAGTCTCAGCTCCTTTAAGAAGGTTGGTGTGTGTACCCCATTTATGGATAACCAACATAACCATTTGCAGGTAGTCTTTTTACTCAGAAATCAACAGAAAAGATTTGGTGTATCTGTATCATGCACTTTACTTTTCAGGGGAGTATCATAAATCATCTGTGACTGTTGACTTAATCCATTAATCTCACTGTGTAACAACACTTAAACTTGGTTACCTGCAACAGCATATTTGAAGAGCAAATGTATGGTTTCAGTTTCCTCTTTGTGGAGGAACAGTGGTTTTGTTGTCCTAAGAAGGGGAGAAAAGCACTTTTGCTGTTGTAAAGCCCTCCCCCCAATTCAGTGTACCCTACCAATAAGCGAAATACATACTATAGTGATTTTCACATTAGCTCAAGTTGAGAGTAGATATTTACAACCTAAGGATATGTAGGTGAATACACTCTGTTCCTTAGTTCTGCAGGATAAGAGAGTGTTTACTTAACTGTTTTTAGGCAAAGTAGTTAAATTTTCAGTTTACCAATATAGCCTAGACCAGTGGTGGTGAACCTATGGAATATGTGCCATGGTGGGCTGTTTGCAAGCTCTAAAAGTTCCACCATCATGGGCCTAGACTAATAATTAGAATGAATGTTCATTAGTAATTTACTTTTTTCTTGTGATAATTGAAATTAGGCTTATTGTTACTGAAATCCCAAATTGGCAAAGGCCAGTAGATAAGGTATTTTATTGTATAACTGACTTTTGAAGTGTTCAGATTAGTGCCTTCTGGCTGCCAGTATTGACTAATACCTTATATCTTTCCTTTTTTTTCTTTAGTATAAAACTATTTGTTTTTGTTTTTAAATTTTGGTATAACTAATGAAGAGCATTTAAAAAGTCCACATATTTACATATATTACATGCAGCCTTTAGGTTCAAGAAAAAGAGTAGTTTGAAAAAGGTATTGCAGCCTGATGTTACTTATTTGCTTTTATATTCATAATTAAAATACTAAAATTCACCTATATCTATTATTTTGCCTTGTAGGTTTGATAGATATGTCTGAGAACACATATGATAACTACCAGTTCATATTCCATCATAGAGAAAAAACTAGTGGTCCATAGAAAGCACAAAATCATGTTCAAATATATGTGTCTCCACATGTAGAAAGCACAAAACTGATAGTATTCTTAGTAACCAACAAGTGCCAGGCGTAATCCCCTCCCAAGTATATTTCTCAGAGTTATTATGAGGCCCACAGTATTGAAAGCTCTAGAAAGTGAGGTATCTCAATTACAGGTGGACCTTAAGTGATAAGGGATTCCAAACAATGTAAGTTTGTTCTGCTTTGATGGAGAGAATATAAGTGTTAAGAATACTGTGATTGCTTTTGAGGGTTACTAGCAAAGATAGAGTCATTGGGCTAATTTTCACAATCTGAAAATAAAGAAGGACAGACTTTTGGGTTTTGGTGAGAACATTTAAAACCTGCTCTAAGCTATAGCACCTTTGGAGTTTATTTTTTTAATCTTGCCTGTGAAAATAATACCTTTTGTCAACAATACTCTTAAAATCATGGAGATGTTCACATTTTTATAGAGTGAAACTGATTGAATTTTTGTGTGTTTGTGAGAGATGAAGTAAACTTTACTTCATGTGCTTTATTTTCTTCATGTGCTTGGCTGCTTCATTTTTTATTTTGTTTTTTGTTTCATTTTAGTGGAGAATTTGAAGTGTTCTGAACATCAAACTAATTCTGAAACAGAATTGCCAAAAGAATTACTTTGCTTTTCACAATGGCATTAACAGTGAAGGATTCTTTCTTTACCTGTCCCATCATCCTCAAGATCAGATGACAGGAAATCTGTAAATGTGCTAACAAAAGATGAAAATGTGTTTCTTCTACCCAGCACCTCCCTTATTCATTTACCTTCAAATGGTCCTTGCTACCAAGAATGAATGAATAGCTCTATCTTGAATTTTGGCTGATGTCAGATAACAGCGCTTAGAAGTGACTACTTTATTCCTACTCTTCTATATTTTATACATTTATCTTAGGGATAGACTTTGTCAACTCTAATGTTTAGAATGCAGATTATAGCTGGTGTAGACTAATGTGACATGTTTTAGATGAGCTAACCTGAACACTTTGAGGGAGATTCCTCTTTCCAGCACAAAGTTAGGTAGGTGTTTACCCGCAAAATTATTTTAGAATGTAAAACTGTAGGCTTGAGGGGCTGAGGGGAGAGGAGTCCCAGAAATGCAGGGAACTGGAAAAGTTTGAGGAGCATCCTTGGCTTAGCAGTATGTGAAAAATGCAAAGCAGTTATAATGTGTTAGTATTATGTATTCTGTACCTTTAAGTTTAAAATAGTTTATAAGAACTTTATGAAAATTCCTTTGGCAGAAATATGTTGGATTTGTAATTCCATGGAAAACTGCTTTAATTAGCCTAGGTGAAAAGTAGTCCTAGCCGTGTAAATATGTATAGTTAGAATTTTCTAATTTCACTGTGAGATCTCAGATTTTGAGTGGCAAACAGATCAAGAAGTCTTTTGCTCATGGACTTTTCTGTGGGGTTGTTAAAATGCAAAAGCTTTATTTTTTTTAATAATGACATACTACATTAGTGTCAGATAATGGTATGGAATCTGTAACCCTGCTTTCCCCAGCCATTATTGCTTCAGTTTATAGGTTGCCAGCAGAGATCAGCAATAGATCAGGGATTTACCGTTCATTTTTTGCTTGGGTGTCCCATGTTCTATGTCCAGACCTGTGTTGGCAATCATAGTATGAACTGTTAGGCTTCTCAGTGCTTTTTTTTCTTTTTTGATAAGATGGATATCAAAAATAGTTGCTGTGCAAAAGTTAGTAGTCTTCTTCAAGAAGAAAACCAATTCCTTTTCTAATAATCCTGTGAAACTGCTTCATTCATTCCTTTGTTTTAAAGCCAAATGTCAGCAGAGTACTGCTGCTTTTATCTAATAATTTTGATAATGTAAGTATTCATGCATTTTTAAAAATGTCTACCTTACAAAATGTTTTTCCCAGTGTCCTGCCTATTATGCTTTGTTCAGATCTTTTGTAAAAGTCCAGTCAGTACACTGGGAGTTATATTGTGTTCATGTATCATTTTAGTCATTTAGAAATTGTAGACCAAATGTGGTTATAATGAAGTTGATCAATATTAATTTTGTAAATGATTTTTAATTGTATCTGATTTCCAATTTACCCTCCATTGTTCACAGCTTTTTGTTTTAAAGTTTGAGTCCATTTCATTGTGCAATGTTTTAGTTGCCAGCAGAAAGTAGAATTTGGTAATAAACCAGGTCACTTCCATATTGAAAGGAAAACAATTAAAATTGTAGATTTAAAATTTTTAACCATTCACAATTCTACTGTGTACAATCTGATTTTTAAAATTGTAGACATGTATGATCCTTGATTTAATGTATTTTAAAAGTGTTATTGTTTTAAAAAATTGAAAAAAAGCAGCAAATCTGCTAAAAAGCTGTCAGTTTTCCTTACTGACTCTGTAAAATACACTGTTCTTTGTGTACTGTGTGTTATTTTGCCAGCTGCTGCATTAGCCTTCAGAAGTATTTGGAAACTTAAGATGAACTACATTTCTTGCAAAGTACATTCCTTTCTGTGGTATTTTGTCTTGTAACTGAGGTATAGTAATTATTTTATGGAAATGTTAGCACTTCTGTACCAACTTTGAATAAAATGAAAAATTGACATTTTTGTGACTGAGTATTTTCGGCATGAACACACCTCTTCCCTGAAATTTACAGTGCTCTGCCTCAGAATTTGTATTTCAGTTTATTTCTGTGTTTACTCATTACATTCAGGTTGTGGTTTTGATAAGAATACAGCATACATGATGGGACATCCTTAAAAACTCCACATTAGAGGACATTTGATACGTTGTTTTTGTTACTGTTTTTGTGTTCTGTGGTGTTTTGAGTACTTCTTATTTTCTGGCATAGCGGTCTTCCAGGCTTGCCACTGTTTGGTCAGGCATGTACTAGGGAATAGGTCTGCATGTGCTCAGTATTACAGGGATGTCATGATTTTGCCTTTTGGTGTACAGATATCCATCTCCTGGTGATTTTAATTATGCACTAGTATTAGAAGTTTCTTTTTGGCTTTCCTCATTCTTTTCATATTTCCCATCTCCAACTGTGAGACATCTGATATTAACAAGTTTTTTTAATCTTATAACTCCTTAGCATGAAGAAAAATCTTTGGCATATCTAAAAACGTTTGGCTGGATATGGGATTCTGGGTGGGAAAACACTTTCAGAATACAAGGACTAGAATCTAGAAAAATAATGGAAATGCAGAAGCATAAGACCATATTCTCCTGGATTGCTACACTTTGTTTCATTGGTCTTTTAATTGTTGCCTTTTTTGCTGTTCTAGGGTTTAAAAAAAAAA
>PVIC010028084.1:0-23482 GCA_004025085.1 Thryonomys swinderianus
GCCGGCGGGTGCCGCACTGCGGGCGGGCGGAGGAGCCGGGGTGGCCGCCGTCCCTCCACCTCCCCGCAGCCGCGAGCTCGCCCACCCCGGGTCGCTCGGACCCCGCGCCAGCCCCGGGACCAGGCGCCGGGTCCTGGCTCTGCGCCTGCCGCCCCAGCCCAGGCCCATGTGCCGGACCGCGCCCGGCGGCCAGGGTACCCGGGGCGGGACTCGGACGGCAGAGGAGCCCGGGCGGGGCTTTAGCTCAAGGGGTACCGCGGCCACCTTGGAAGCAGAAGGCCCCGAGTTCGACCCCCGTTCCGCAAAAAATAAAAAACAAGGAGCCCCGCGGCAGAAGTGGCTTCACTGTGGGTCTCTAGCCACCTGCCAAGACTGTGGCCAGCAGAGAGCTGGGGCGAGGGGTGCAGGGGGGCTGGCTCTAGAGCTGGGGCGAGGGGTGCAGGGCAGGCTGGCTCTAGAGCTGGGGCGAGGGGTGCAGGGCAGGCTGGCTCTAGAGCTGGGGCGAGGGGTGCAGGGCAGGCTGGCTCTAGAGCTGGGGCGAGGGGTGCAGGGCAGGCTGGCTCTAGAGCTGGGGCGAGGGGTGGGGTCGCGGCGCACCCCCGCGGCCGCCTGCTCGCTCCTGCCCCCGCCCCCGCCGGCGCCTGCCGAGCAGGCCGTTTCCACCTGCAGCCGCCAGAGGGCGCCGTGGCGGAGCAGCGGGAGCCGCGGAGCCGGCCCCAGAGCCCCGACCCGCCCGCACTGCCGCCCGGACTCACCCATCACCTCCAGCTGAACGTGCAGGAAGCTCTCGGCCTCGTCCTGCAGCGAGCTGTGCGCCCGCAGCGGCACCGGCAGGAAACCGTACACCTCCTTGTTGCACACGTACATCTGCACCCCTGCAGCAGAGACGGGGACGGGAGGGACGGGGCAGCGCACGGCCGGGCGCGGGCCAGCCCGCCACTCGGCAGGCTGAGGCAGGAGGGTGTAAAGGGCAACCCTGACCCAGGCAACTTGGCGAGACCCTGTTCAAAATACAAAAGGGCTGGGGTGTGGCTCGGTGGAAAGGTCGCCAGTTCAACACCGGGTACCAGGATAAATTTTTTAGAAAACAATAAAACGACCGCGGAGCAACAGACAAAGCAACCCTGAAAAAGGAGGCAACCTTGTGGCACAGAAAGCTGGGCACGCTGCTGCCTTCTGCGGGTGTCCTTCGGTGAACGGCCCATATTTTTATCAGTCTGTCTCTGTTTTTGTTTTTTGGGTTTTTTTTGAACTGAGGTCTTGCTGCATTGCTTAGGCTGCTCTGGAACTTGAGATCCTCCTGCCTCAGCCTCCTGAGGAGCAGGGCTACAGACATGTGCCATGGTGCCAGCCTGAGGAGCTGAAATTTAAATTCCAGATGCTGTTCACATGTCACAGAACGCTGTCGGCTCTGCCTGGAAGCGTCCTGGGCCTCTGCCTGCCTGTTAACAGCCACTCAGAGCACAGCGGTGCCAAGGCCGTGCTTCAGAGGGCCCTTTCCCAGCACCGCCCGCCCAGCCAGGCTTCCGCGTGGCAGTGGACTCCGGAAGCGGGAAGGGGACAGTGCCGGAAACCACGAACGCCCAACTGGAGTACTTTTTACTACAGTCTACTGTTAGAGTCACTCTGTCTTTTCACCGGTTGTTGATTTCTTGCCGACGAACTTACAAAATAACCTTTACGTAAGAGTGTGCAGAGGGAGATCAGACCACCTACGGGCAGCTCAGCCCTCTCCCCTTGGGGCTGTGGATGGAACCCGGGGCCTCTGCACTGGGCAGCACCCCAGCCAGCCCTTTTCCTTTTTCTTTGAGACAGTCTTATTAAATAGCCCAGGCAGACTTAGCTTGGGATCCCCCTGCCTCTGCCTCCCCAGTGCCGGGATGCCAAGTTGTTTACCAGGCCTGGTCAGCTGCACTGCCAGGCATCTCCCAGGGCCTGGTGAGAGTCCCACCTGCCTGGCAAGGGCTGCTCCACACAGCACCCAGAGGTCCAGCCGAGGACAGGGGCACCAGAGGGCCAGGGTCGAGTCGGGAATGACACTCCCGGGGCGGGTCTTCAAGCCCGAGCCGGTCCGGCGGCTCAGGGGCTCCAGCCCCGGTCAGGGCCCGAAGCCGCGGACGGCCCACGTCCAGCCCCCGGGCGAGCGTGCCGAGAGCTGCCCACGCCCGCCCCACGCGCTCGCGCCACGCACCTGCCTGCTTGCAGGAGAAGGCGAAGACGATGATGTCATCGAAGGACCAGGTGTAGTCGGGGTGGGGCGGGTGGAAGGCCAGGCCCCGGGAGGCCGCCTTGCGCAGGTCCACCAGGAAGGTGGAGTGCACCATGGGCACGGCGAAGCAGCCCCGGCGCTCGCGCTTGCGGATGGGGATGTAGGCCGGCGTGCGCCTGTAGTAGCCCTGCGGGGGTCAGCGCGGCGCGGGGTGAGGCCGCACAAGCAGGACTCTCGGCAGCTGGGAACGCCCCCCAGGCTGCGCCTCACGGCGTCATCCCGCCACTCGGGAGGCTGAGACGGGAGGGTCTCAGGCGGAAATCCAGTGACTTCGCAAGACATTTTCTCGCCATGAAAAGGCAGAGAACGACACGACAGTGTCCTGGCTCCGGCCACAAGGCGGCTGCCGGCCAGGCAGGTCCGTCAGGCCCGGCCTGGCGTCACGGGGGGTGAGCAGCCCAAGCGCGCGCAGGGTCACCCCGCCCGACCAGGCCCTACCTGGGACGTCATCCCACACCAGAAGTTGGAGTAGGCGGCCCGGGAGTCCAGCATGGGGGCCACCACGGTCTTGTTCTCCGCGATGAGCAGGCGCAGGGTGTCGGGGTTCACAAGGAGGTTGTCAGCGTCCAGGAACTGCGGGGGACCACAGGCCAGTGCAGCAGGTCCAGCGGGGGTCGGGGGGCCCCCAGAACCCGCCAACGCCACATCCAACATCGGCGTAGAAAGTTCACAGGCATACAGCTGCACCTCAACCCCAATCACCCGAGAGGCTGTGCAGTGAGACCCTGTCTCTAAAGGAAAGACAGCAGAGGACTGCGGTTTAGCTCAGTGGCGCCCCGCCTGCTTGACAAGTGCAAGGTCCCGAGTTCGATTCCCAGTCTCAAAAGAAGGAAAAGAAACCAGCGCCCACTAACTCTGCAGTGAGAGCTCGCCAGGGTGTGAGGCCCTGGGAGCTGCTCTCAGCACCACAAGAAAACAAAGTTATTCACAAAAAAATAGAAAAGAATTGGGCCGGAGGGTTAGCTCAGTGGTTCCAGCACCTGCCTCGCAAGCGCAAGGTCCTGAGTTCGATCCCCGGTCACCACATATAATGCTGGGCGTGGAGACTCACGCCCACCAACAATCAACACCACATACCACAGTGCCAGGCGTGGTGGCTCACGCCTGTCATCCCAGCACTCGGGAGGCAGAGACAGGAGGATTGCCGAGTTCGCGGCGGCTTGCCTGGGCACCATAGTGAGCTCAGGGCCAGCCTGAACTACAAGGCGAGACCCTGTCTCAAAAAAAAAAAAAAAAAAAAAAACAGAAAAAAAGCCCACTCCAGGAAACACTTAGACCTGGGCACTCTGGGCACTAGGAGCAGAACGCGCAGCTCACAAGACAGAGCCCCAGGCCACGCATTTTCTGCAGAACCGGAAAACCCAGACACCCCGAAACTTCGCATCCTTCAGCACTGACACTGGACACCTCCCTGGACGCTCCCTGCGCTGTGCAGCGAGCGGGCAGCTGTGCCGGGGCCAGGTGTGCGCCGCAGTGCACACCCCGGACAGCCAGGCAGACGCAGCGCAGACAGCAGGACGGCCTCGTGGCGCCCGCGCTCCACGCCCGCATCACCCAGGGGCGTCCGGAGCAGACTCGGAACGGGCACCGGACAGCAGCGCCCAGCCCACGCCAGACAGCGCACACGCCCGTCGGGGGCTGAGGTCCATCCAGGCAAAGACGTGAGGCACACCTCCACTACGACGTGGGGAGAACCCAAAAAGCACAACCCAGTGCCAGGCGTGGGGGCACACGTCTGTGGGATCAGCACTCGGGGGGCTGGAGCAGGAAGATCACCAGCCACCCGCGGCCGGCCTGGGCTACACCAAGTTCCTGAAGGAAAACGAGAGGCCGCGGGCGTGTGACACTGGGATGACGGGCCCGGGACAGGCGGGCCCCGGGACGGCAGCACAGCGGAGGCGGCAGGGGCTGGGCAGGGGCTTCCGGCTCACAGGGACAGGGGCATTTGCAGGGGCACAAATGCTTGGGAATAAGATGCAGCTAATTGCCGCACAACATAATGAACACTCAATGCCCCTAAATTTTATGCTCTGCAATGTTAATTTTACGTTACGGAAATTGCGCCTCAATTAGAACACATGTGGTTACAAAGTGGGTCTCTCTAGGAGGCAAGATTAAGGACATGAGTTTCTCACCGTTTTCTTGTATTTGTTCAACCTAATAACATGCATAACTTTTGGAAAAAAAAAAAAAAAAGAGGCCCTGTTTTTTCATAATATTTAAAACAACAGACAAACCATTTCACACTCCAATACGGTCCTCCCAAGGCCCATTACAGAACTAGAATTCTGTGTCAAAAGCTTTCAGTTTTAGCCAGCATGAGTTCCCCCAGGTTTGCTGAGTGAAAAAAAGAAATAGCCAGCCAACCTCCAACCTCAAAAGAAAAAACAGACACAGATACCACAGCTACATGACAGAAGGCTCTGGAAGATGCTGGAAAGTTCTAAAAGATTTCAGGGCCGGAGGGTTAGCTCAGTGGTTCCGGCACCTGCCTCGCAAGCGCAAGGTCCTGAGTTCGATCCCCGGTAACCACATAGGATGCTGGGCGTGGAGACTCACGCCCACCAACAATCAACACCGCATACCACAATGCCGGACGTGGTGGCTCACGCCTGTAATCCCAGCACTGGGGAGGCAGAGACAGGAGGATTGCTGAGTTCGCGGCTTGCCTGGGCACCATAGTGAGCTCAGGGCCAGCCTGAACTACAAAGCGAGACCCTGTCTCAAAAAAGCAAAAAAAAAAAAAAAAGATTTCAAAAGATGCTGGAAAGTTCTAGAAGATGCCAGAAGTTCCAGAAGATGTTCAGCCTTCTCTGCAGCCAGAGTACACTTTGAAAGCCCTCTCGACACACTGTCACTGCTTTGTTATCTTCAGCTTCTGCTTTCTCATCTATAAAATGGTCTGACAAGGCAGCCAGGCTCTGAGAGGAACCTAGTCAATCCCTCCTCCCAGAAGACAGCTTGGTCCTCCCCATTCACACCCAGCGTTTCACCCCGCTGCTGCACAACACATCCTGACCCTCTGGCCCTCTCCACACCCCCGAATCCAGTGCTGTCCCAGCCTCCACCGTCGGCCCTGCCACCCATGGCCGCCACAGGGAATGCTGAAACCCCCACTCAGAGCCCACCCTGGCCCTCCTTGGCTCTCAGTGCCGTCAAGGGCGAAGCGGCCTTGGTGTGCCGCCTGCCTCCACATCACCGTCCCCTCCATGCCCAACTGCTCTCCACTCCGACACTGTGCCCGACCCCCGGGCCAGCCCCACTGGGGTCTGCGGGTCCCCACACCACCCCGCTGTCACCTGCTGGAGGATTCCTGGCCCCAGGCAGCCAGTTCACACTTGAGCCCCGGCAGGTGAGTGGCTCGGAAGACGGTCTTCATGGGTGAACGACCATGAGTTAAGGGGCCACATGGCACTGGGGGCCAATCTAGTGCCAAGTCCTCACAGAACAAAGAAGTCAGGTATGTGCACAACCACCTTCCCAGCACTCTGGGAGGCTGAGGCAGGAGGATCACATGCTTAAGACCAGTCTGGGGAACTCAGCAACCATGCAAGACCCTGTCTCAGAAAAAGAAAAGAAAACAAAATGAAGCTCAGCTGTTCCCCTCGCTCGGAGGGAACGCTGGCCAAGGGCGAGGAAGGGGAAGTCAGGCCCGGCCAGTTCCTGTCACTCCAGCCGTCCCGGCCCCACCTCACCCTCTGGCTTCTCAGAAGTGCCCTGAGGATGTTGCCACAGGGCACCAGAGGGTGCCCATAACCCCGCATGGTTCTGAAACAAGCAGACACAGCCCCAGGGTCCAACCCCAGAGGACACAGAGCCCACTCAGTCTTGACTGGTCAGTTTCCAGACAGGATGTCACACATCTGCTCAAGCTGGCCTGGAACTGGGGATCCTCCTGCCTCAGCCTACAGAGTAGCCAGGACCACAGGCCTGCACCATTGAGCCCACCTTCCATTCATTCTTTTTCTTCTTTTTTTTTTGAGAAAGGATCCCACTTTGTAGTTCAGGCTGGCCCTGAGCTCACTCTGTAGCCCAGGCAAGCCTCGAACTCAGCAATCCTCCTGCCTCTGCCTCCCGAGTGCTGGGATGACAGGTGTGAGCCACCACGCCTGGCACTGTGGTGTGTGGTGCCGACGGCTGGTGGGCATGAGTCACCATGCCCAGTATTGTTGTATGTGGTTACCAGGGCATCGAACTAGGGACCTTGCACTTGCTAGGCAGGCGCCGGAACCACTGAGCTAAATCTCCGGCCCCTTCCATTCATTCTGAATGACTAAGAACTAGTGCTCCCGCCAGGCCAAGAAACCAGGCCTGTGACCCAGCCTCTCACAAGGCTGAGGCAGGAAGACCAGTTTAACCTCTGCCTGGGCAACTTAGTGAGATTCCATCTCAAAATAAAATGAAAGTTTTATTTTCATTTGGCCGAGGCTGCAGCACCCGCAAGCCCAGCGCGGCCTCCTCCACACGCAGCCCCGGCCCCGGGCGCTCACCAGGATGTAGTCGGCCCACATGTCCCGAGCAGCCTTCAGGGCAGCCTGGCGGAGCTTCATGACATGCTCGTAGCGGGCGTCAGACCAGTGCTTGGGCCCCTCCTCGTCTGGGTAGGACCTGCAGAGAGAGCCAGGCTGTGAGGCCAGGCCGCCGGTCCGCAGGGACCCCAGGGAGGAGGACGGAGCGGGACACCGGGAGGAGGGTCGGGAGGTTGTCAGCAGCAGGCGCCGCAGCGAGTGCGCAGCCCCCACGGAGCAGGGGCCTCCGGAGAAGACCCAGTGGGGCCCATCGGCTCAGAGCCAGTCTGGGTAAGCAGGACACAAGCCTGCACACCTGTCATCCCGGGTGCTCCGGAGGCTGAGGCAAATACATCTGGGCCCAACTCGAACAGCTTTGCCAGTCATTATCTCAAAAACGAAAAAGCGGCTGGGCGTGGCGGCTCACACCTGTCATCCCAGCACTCGGGAGGCAGAGACAGGAGGATTGCTGAGTTCGAGGCTTGCCTGGGCTACAGAGTGAGCTCAGGGCCAGCCTGAACTACAAAGCGAGACCCTGTCTCAAAAAAAAAAAAAAAAAATTAAAAAAAAAAGCGCTGGGGATGTGCTCACTGAAGAGACCCCAGGGTCGATCTCTAGGAACAAAAACCATGAATCAATAAATAAATCCCAGCGTGGAGCAAAGTGGCTCGTGCCTGCCTTCCTTCCCAGCCACTTGGGAGGCAGAGACAGGAGGATCTCTTGAACCCATCAGTCTGAAGCCAGCCTGGGCAACAGGGTGAAGCCCCAGGACTCGCGGGAAAGCTAAGCAAGGTGGGCTGGAGATGGAGAACGAAGAGCTGCCCAGCCAAGGCCGGGCCCACTGCGCGTGCGGGAGGAGGGAGCCAGGGGCCAGGCTCACCTGGGCTCCTCCGCAGGCCGCCACTCCACGGAGTGGTACAGGCTCTTCACGGCCACCAGCCACTCGCGCAGCACAGCTGATGTGTTGTCCACGTTGTGGTCCGTGGCCACCCTGCAGGAGGGTGGCAACAGTGCCAGCTGAGGGGAAACTGAGGCGGAAGGCTGCTGGGACTCCGTGTCTCCGGACAAGACCCCCTGCCCGTGTGTGCCCTGACAGCAAAGTCTGGGGGTCACTCGGCGTCCGGCTGTCCCCAGGGCCTGAGGCCTCCCCGGCCAGGCCAGCTCCCGCCAGCCGCGGCCCAGCCCTCCCCGAGAGGCGGTGTCCTCAGGCAGAGCCCTCCTGCCCCAGCCTCCCCCGCCGGCCCCGCCGGCCCTCGTGCTGCCCCGGGACGCACGCGCCTCTCGGGGCTGCGGCCGCACACTCAGCCGCCCCGCAGGGCGAGCCCCGGCTGCGCGAGGCCGGCCGGGCGCGGGTCGTGGCCGGGGCCGCGGGGCCGCGCTAACTGCCGGTGAGCGGGCGGCGGCGGCCACGCCGGCGGGAAGCGGGACAGCCCGCTCGGCGCCCAGGCGCGGGCGCTTGGGCCGCGAGACTCAGGCCGGCGCCCGCCGGGGAAACGGAGGCAGCGGCCGCCGGCCCTCGGCCACGGCGGGGCCTCCGCGGACGGCCAGGGGTCGGGCGGGACCGGCGCGGGGCAAGGCCGGCCGCTCACCACAGCGCCGTGCGCTCGCGCGGGTGGCGCAGCCGCTCCAGGGCGCCCAGCGTGGCGGGCAGCGCGTGGGCCGCGTTCCGAGCCAGCAGCGCGACGAGCACGCGCGGCGCCTGCAGCGGGGACTCGGGGTTCCAGCGCTCCTCGGGGAAGTAGGCGGCGGCGCCCGGCGGGGCCCCCGGGGGCGGCGGCGGCAGCAGCAGCACCAGCAGCAGCGGCAGCGGCCCGGGAAGCGGCCGCCCGCGCCGCCGACTCGCGCGTGGGGCCGCCGCCATCGCGCCACGCGTCGCCTTTAAGCCGCCTCCTGCGGCGGGCGCGGGCCGCGCCTTAAAGGGTAGCGGGCCGCCGCGGCCCCGCCCCTGGCGCGCGCCTTAAAGGGGAGGAGCGCGCCGGGCCCCTTATCCGCCGTCAGCCGCGCCCCGCAGGCCCCACCCCCAGGCGGCCTTAAGGCCCGGGGCGCCACTTTCGCCGACAGCCTGCCCGCCCCTCGTGACGTCACTGCCCGGCCCGCCCGCGCCGCCGCCGTCCACCCAGAAGTCCGCGCTCTGGGAAGCGGCTCTGAAGCCAGCCCGGCGCCGGGCGCTCGGACCTCCGCCAGCGGCCGGCCGGCTTCCCTGTGGATGAGGCCCAGCCCGTGCCACCGAGGCTGTCCCTCAGCTTCCCCGCCTTAGGGGGTGTCGAGCCTCAAGCCCTGGGGTCCCAGCCCCTTTTGGGTTTTTTAAATTTTTTATTTTGAGACGGGGTCTCACCAAGTCTCATCTTACCCAGGCTGGGCTCGAACTTCAGACCTTCCTGCTTCGGCTGGTCAGTGCTGGGATTCCAGCATGCACCACCCCACCCAGCTGATAGTGTTTGTATCGTCCTTAACATTTAACTTTTAGAATGGCGATCGGCTAGGTTGTGCCCAGCCTGGGTCACAGGCACACGCACCCCATCTTCCTCTTCCTTCCCCAGCTTCCGGCCCCCTTCCCTCCAGCGCCTCAGGCCAGGTGTCTCTGGAGCGGGGCCGGAACCAGAAGAACAGGCCAGGGCTGCGGGATGGAGGGTCTGCACCCTGCCCAGACCAGAAAAGGAAGAGCAGTCTCGCTGTGTGACTTGGGAGAGGGGTTTCCGGAGCCAGCCACACCAGGTGCCCACCTGGAGGGACTCAGACGCCAGGGCGACGGTTTCTCTGCCTCCGTCACCACCATGTCCTCTAGGCTGAGGAAGCCGAGGCAACGCAGTCTCCCGATCTCTCTGCAGGGGCTGGAGCTGCACCCCAGCTCAGACAGTGTGGGTTCGTTGCAGGAGTCCGATGACAGGAAATCCTCATCCCAAGGAAGGCAGGGAAGCCGCCGGAAGCAGCTGGAGGGCCTGTGACAGGGGACAGGTGGCCGCCCTCCCTCCTGGCTGCTGGCACCGAGAGGCCCTGACACAGAAGCAAAGTAGGAATGTTCCCAGCCCGGCACCAAAAGGAAAGGACAGAAGCGAACCTAAAGATCTCACTAAACGGCGAAAAAGTCTACAGCCTGTAACAAAACACTCCTATCCTTAACGTGTGAAGCATTATTAGTTACCAAAAAGAAAAAGATAAACACTCCTTCAGGGAGGAGGAGCTAAAAGCCATGACACTTCACTAAAAAAAATCCCCACATCGCAAAGAAATGATATGTTAAGTTCAATTTAATCAATTCAAAATAGAAGCAGCGTGACAGGGCATCCGCGGAGAGACTGGCGCCTGCTGCACAGAGGCCGCCAGACTCAGGACCCCTGTGCCGGGGGCGCGGGATCAGGGCCGAGGGGCCACGTGAGGCTGGCTGGGGTCGTGCTGGCGGTGGGGGTGCCGGGGTGAACAGAGGCAGCTGCCACGTGTCTGGAGGAGGCCAGGTGGCAGAGCTGGGTCCAGCTGCCATCGCAGACCCGAGTCTCAGTTTTCCCCTCTGTAAAGTGGCAGAGTTCACAAAGGCTCCAGGACCTCAGACGTAGCAGCAAGTCGCATGTCTTAAAGGTTCAGTGAGCAGCAGTGGCGTAATGCGAAAGAAACAAACCCTGGGGCCGGGATTTGGGTCAGTGGTTCCGGCGTCTGCCTGGTAAGCACAAGGTCTGGAGTTCGATCCCCAGCAACCACATACCACAGTGCCAGGCGTGGCAACTCAATGCCCACCAGCAATCAGTACCACACACCACAGTGCCGGGCATGGTGGTTCACGCCTGTCATCCCAGCACCCGGGAGGAAGAGGCAGGGGGATTGCTGTGAGTTCAGGTTTGCTTGGGCTACATAGTGAGCCCATGGCCAGCGAGACCTTGTGGAAGGAAGGAAGGAAGGAAGGAAGGAAGGAAGGAAGGAAGGACAGAAAGAGAGAGACCCTGGACCCACAGAGAAGAGGGCCAGCACCCTCACAAATACCTGCTAAGCTCCCTACACACAAGCAGGCCCAAGTGGAACCGAGGCAGCAGACAGCCATGATTTCCCAACTTTCTCCTATTTGCATGGGCCTGGGGTCTGAGCTTGGGCCCCTGCACACTCCCAGCTCCTGTCCTTTCTTTTTATAATTGAGACAAGGCCACCCTAAGTCATGCTGCTCAGGTCACCTTGACACTTGCAATCCTCCTGCCTCAGCCTCCCATGCGCAGGGATGCCAGGTGCATGCTGAGTCACCTGCCTTTTCCCAAATACTTTGGATCTGCAGTTATTTGAAGTGGATGTGGGTCCTGCCCACCGGGAAGGCGGGCTTGCCAGGCGGTGCCCTGCAGCTTAGCTGTTAGTGTGAGAGACCTGAAATCGAACACCTGCTGGCTCAGAACTGGGCAAAGAAACTCTGGGGCCCCCACCATCGTTTGGCCTGGGATCTGCCCATCTGGAGGCCCGCCTGACTGTGGGTCCTTGTGACTCCTCAGCCACGTCTCTGTGGGCATCAACCTCAGGAGAACCCGGGTCCTCACCTGCTTCCTCCGGGTCCCAGGGTCACTCTGAGTGCCCAGCCAGACCGCAGGACGCATCATTCACACCCAGGGCCTCCTGCAACTCTGAAACCAGAGATGAACCACTGGAAAAATCTGGGTGGGCCCGGGTGGGACCTCACAGGCCCACACTTTCTCCTGAAGGGGAAGCCCGGTAGAGGCAGATCTCAGCCGGGAACCCAGTGATGCCACTGTCGCCCTAACAGGCCGTGCCAGGGCAGACACAGCCCACCTGCTAACCCCGCCCCACACTGGACCCCAGACAGCACAAATGGATGACAGATCAGACGACCTCTAGGACCCTCCTCCCCACTCCCTGCCCCTGGGCTTCATTTCCCACAAAACATAGCTGTTTTGCTTCTAAGACTTCTGCTGTTCTAAAGGAGTTCCGCTCGCCTCGTCTGGCTGCCCGCAGACCCGAGGCCGAGCCTGGGACTTGATCTTCACTCAGGGACCCCACCATGTCTCGGCTCCGCCGCCTCCCTGGCTTTCCCCTTCCCTCCTGTCTCCGCTGTCCTCAAACCCCGGCCCTCCCTGTCCCCGGCCGCACTCCGGGGCTCCACGGCCTTGGTGCTCCCCTGCTGGGGGCCTGTCCTTTGTCCCCAGGGCCTGGCCCGGCCTCCTGCACGGCCTCAATCGGACTGCTGTCACTCGCCCCGCTCTGTGGCTCCCCATGGCCAATGCGAGGAGGCCCAAACTCCACTGCCTGCGGCCCAAGGCGCGGTACCCCACTCCTGTGGGCACCTGGCATCCCCGGGCCGCCCGGTCTGCTCCCACTGCCCCCTGGGCACAACATGTCCTGGGCACAGGCTCAGGAGTGCACTGAAGGGGTGGGAAGGAAACAGATGTCTCCGAGCGGAGAGCCCCACATCCAAGGACTCTGCCAGCCTCCATGCCAGCCAGAGAGCAGTGGGGAGTGGCTGCTGAGTGAACAAGTGTGAACACAAGCCTGTGCATCGTTTTCAAATGGTGCCGCTTCTCATCCTGAGGACCTTGCGCGACCCTCAGAGCCCTTGCAATGCCCTCCTCGGGGGCCTCTCTCGCTGAGCACCCCACCCCGGCCGGTGCCGACCCTGAGCGGAAGGGCAGGCTCACCTCTGTCAACCCTCTGCAGCAGGACCTTACAGACCACGTCCTCCAGGATGCCTTCGGGGCTCAGGGCCTGGCTGACCAGGCCCGGGTCGGCGCCCTGGAGCTCAGGCAGCTCCTGGAACACGCAGGAGGCAGGGAGGAGCTGGGTGTGAGCTCGGCCCACCAAGCCTGACCGGCTGGGGTGAACCCCACTCCCTAGTGCTGCACACAGAAAAGCGGATGAGCTAAAGGCTAGGGCTGAGTGTACCCCACAGCTTGTGTGCTGAACCCTAAGCCTACATGTGGGTCCTCTGAGAGGTGATTTCACCGGACAACCCAGCCCTGAGGAGGGTGAGGCAGGAGGGTCTCAGCAAGTTAGAGGCTGCCTGGTCTACAAAGAGAGACCATCTCAAAAGAGCCCAAACACACAACAATACAGAAGTGATTCTGTCCAAGGGTCCCCCACTCAGCACAGCCTGGATGCTGTCGCGGACCCTCCAGAACCACGTCCCCGCCCGCACACCGCCCCCCGGCCAGCTCACCGCTGGGCCGCTGGGCTCCAGCCCGCGCAGCGCGAAGGGCAGGAGAACTCGCAGCAGCCAGTCCCGCACGAACGCGCTCCGCGCCGCCGCGCCGTCCGAGGCCAGCTTCTGTGGACAAGGCGCTGCCTGGTGAGCCCGCGGGGGGGCCTGTGCCCATCCCGCCGCCTCACCTTCAGCACGAGTCCCCGGACTTTCTCCAGCTGCTGGGCTGCCTGGTCACGGTCAAGGCTGGCAGTTAGAGCCTGGTCAGCCAGCTGCAGGAAGGTGGCCACAGCATCGGCCATGAGCTGCGGGAGGGTACCGAAGTGACCACGCTGTGCCCAGCTCCTGCCTCACCCTGGTGCCAGGGCACAACGATTCAGGAATGCAGCACCACCCGGGTTTGGCCTCCACGGCTGGGCACCCTTGTGCGGTCTGTGCACTGAACAGCTGCACCAGGCGGCACTGAGAAGTCACCCGCGTCGCTGTCCCCTTCGCGGGCCGTGTCCCTAAGCTCGTGGCCTTCAGGACACTTCCCGTCTGTCCCCGCCAGCCTCCAGCCAGCTCAGGCCTGTTTTCTGCCTCCTCCACTCCTGAGCCCGACGAGCCCCTCTGCCACTCTGCCCTGCTCTGCCACACAGCCCGTCCAAACGCCCCTGGCCCTGCGCATGCCCAGGAGTTTCCTCGGGGCTCTTCTGGCCGCCTGGCAGTTTCACCCCGCCCCCGTCTCCCTCTCCACAGCCCCCTCGGCTGAACCAGGCCCCTGACGGTCCCTCAGCACCTTTGATGCCCACACAGCCCTGACCGCCACGAGGGGTCCCTGCCCGGTCACTAGCTCTGCCCACCGGAGACCAGTCCAGGCACCCCGGGGTGCCCAGACTGCATAATAAGGACTGTCCCTGCCACCCGTGCTCACCTGCTGAGCGAGGTCCTGCAGCCCGAACACTAGGCTCTGTGTCCCCAGGAAGCCGAACGGAGCCGCCAGCTGTCCCAGGCGCCCCCGGCCGCGATCGGCCTCTCGGTAGCAGAAGTCCATGAGCTCGGGGTCCCAGGGCAGCTCCCCCAGCGAGTGCACCTGTCCGCACCACCAGGGAGGCCCGTCAGCCACAGCAGGGCCTTTGCGGGGCACGGGAGGAGGGGGAGGCCACGGGAGGCAGGCTGCTTCAACCCCGAGCTCCTTCCTGACGGAGCCGGGCACTGAGCTCAGGGCCCACACACCGAGCTCCCTCTCCGTCCGGACCGGGCTTTGGGAACACCGGTCGGCCACCTCGCAGGCTCCAGCCTCGCCAGGCTCCGCCCACCGCGGAGGGCCCTCCCACTCCTCCCGATCCCGGCCCCGCCCACTCACCGCCCCTCGCAGCTGCGCGCCCATCTGCTTCCCACGCAGTCGGCTGCACACGCGGTCCACGCCCCGCGCCAGCAGCGCCTGCACGGCGCTAAGCGTGCCTTCCACAGTGCTCAGCAGCGTCCGCGCGAGCTGGGGCAGCTGCGGGTCCACGCTCTGTTGCAGGCAGGTCTCCAGCCGGACCTGGACGTCCGCTGCGGGTGGAGACACGCTGCTGGGTCCCGCGCTTAGCTAGAGTGGGGAAAGGTGAACCCAGCACCCCTCGCTGCCTTCCTGAAAGAGTGAGAAACAGCTCACGCGGGCAATTGGCCCGCCAGGCCAGGAGGCAGAATCAGATTCGACTCACAGTAGAGCGGAGCGGGGTGGGCACTGCCTGTGTCCCAGCCTGACTTCCGGCCAGTGTAGCCACCTGTCCTATCTACCCTGAGCCACCTGCTTTAGGCCAGCTCCTGCCCTCCATCTCTGGGGCTCCAGCCTGCGGAGCCACGGGCCTCGCCTTAGACCCCGCCCTTCTCTTCTGGACTGCCCATCGGGGTCTCTGCGTCCAAGACTAGGCCCCGCCTCCTAACTCTACTTGGCTTCCTTCCAACCTTCTGGCCTCTCCCTCCCGCACAAACCCTGCCCCTCTCCAACCCGAACCACCCATTCCTGGTGAAGACCACGCCCCGCCCGTCCCCGCTCGTGGGCCACGCCCCCGCTACGACGCGCCCTCCCGCGAAGCCACGCCCACTCGCCGATTAGGGCGCCCTGTGGCCCCACACCTCTTTTCCTCCGGGTCCCTTCCAGGATATTGAACTGTAGACTCAAGTCTCGCCCCTATGGTGGTCTGGCTTCCTTCCGGGACCTTCAGCTACTCTCCTTCCTACGTGATGCGCCCCCCCCTGCCAGACAAGGCCACGCCCCCTCGCGCTGGCCCCCGCCCCATAAGCCCCTCCCCACTGGCCTCGCGCCTGCCTACCACGCCGCACTTCGGTCGGTGCTTCCGGGCAGGCCACGCCCTCTTTATCTGAGTCCGCCCTAACAAGCCAACCCTCTTAGCTGACCCCGCCCCGCCCTGGCCCCGCCCCCGCCCTGGCCCCGCCCCCGCCCTGGCCCGCCCCTCACCCTGCAACCTGTCCGCGGCGCGGGTGCGCAGCTGCAGCGTGTGCTCCAGGTCCGGGCGCAGGGTCCGTTCCAGGGCTGCGAGCAGCTCGTCCTTCTCGGGCTGAAAGGCGCGGAGCCCGGCGGAGGCCGCAGCCAGGACCACGCAGTAGACGGCGTCCAGGAGCTGCGGGCGCGGCGGGGCGGTGAGAAGGCCCGCGGCACGGGGCGGGCGGGGGGCGGGGCGGGGCGCGGGGCGGCCCTACCTCTGCGCGCGCCCAGGCCCCCGCGCCCCCCGCCGCGGCGTCCTCAGTCCTCGTCCACGCGGGCAGCAGCTCGCGAAGCAGCGTGGCGCTCAGCACCTGCGGACACCGCGGTGGGCCGAGTGCGGGTGCGGGTGCGGGGCCCGGGTGGGGCGGCGGGGAGGGCACCGACCTCGGCGTCCGAGCCCAGCGTCGTGTCGGCGGCGTGGTGGCCCCGCTGCTGCCGGTGGAGCCGCACGGCGTCCAGAAAGGCGCGCGCCGCGGGGTCCCGGCTGCGCTGCAGGACTGAGTGGGGCGGCCGTGCCCGGGACCTCCCTTAGGCCGGTCACCACGAGGACCGCCCGCCTCGCCTCGCAGGGACGCCCGCGGGAGCAAGGCCTTTGTGCAGCCAGCAACCCGCCCGATCCCGTCCCCAATCCTGTGCGCGTCGGTCCTGCCGCCCCCCCCCCCCGCCTTCCCCTCCGCAGCTCAGCGCCCTTCCTCCAGGGCCCTTCCACCACCCCCAGCCCGGCTGAGCTCCCGGAGGCCCCGCACCCTGGGGTGGCAGTCCTCGTAACTGAGGTCCGGCCCCACCTGTGCCCCGAAGTCGGATGCCGCACTGGAGGGCCAGGACCCAGGAGCGCTGCGCCTGGGTGGACGGCGCAGAGAAGCAGAGGTGCCTGCGGAAGGGGTGCCGCAGGAGGATCGGGGCGCGCACGGGCGTCTCCAGGAGCGGCTCGGGGCCTGCGGGCGCGGGACGGGGCAGGCTAGGTCCAGCTCGCTTTACCGACCGCGCTGACCGCGAGGGCGCGGCCAGCTTCACGCTTTGGGTCCAGCAACAGGAGCGGGAAGCACGCGCTGGCCTCCCTGCCTGCGAGGGGGCCTAATGGGGACCCTAGAGGGGCCCCGCGCGGAGGCACACCCGGTGACCCCAGCACTCCGGAGGCTGAGGCAAGAGTGTCACTGTGAGTTCAAGGCCACCCCGGGCTACATAGCGAGACCCTGTTCAAGACAACAAAAATAACAACACCAAATAGGGATACTGATGATATACAAAGAGGCCTAGGGCTGGTGGCAGGAAAATGAGCCAATTTACTTTGCAGATTCTCGGTGATGCACTCACACGATAAAACTCAAGAATGCAGAACAACTAGTCATGCCTCGGGGAGCCATCTGCATATGAGCCTGCATGGGCCGGGGCCGGGCCGGCCCAGGAAGGCCCTGGCTTCCAACCCAGAGAATTAAAGAAAACACATAAAACCAGCATGAAATAAAACCTACTACAGCGAACAGCGCTTTTTGTCTATTTGTTTGTTGAGACAGGGTCTTACTGTGTGGCCCGGGTTGGCCTGGGAGCTCGTGGCAACCATCCTGCCTCAGCTTCCTGGGTGCTGGGAGCCCAGCTGTGCACCACCACGCCTGGAAGGATCTGCCGTTTCTTACCCTTTTCCACAGTGAGGTTTACACAAGGGACGGGACAGCAACACTGCCCGCTCGGAAGCAGGGCCGCGCCTGCGGGGTGGGGGAGGGGAGGGGCCTCACCCGCGGGGCCGAGGCCAGGGCCGGGCGCGCCCGGGAGGTGCAAGCACTGGCTCTGCGAGGTCAGCAGCTCGTAGCCCGTGAGGGTCACCGAGCCCAGGGGACGCCGCCCGGCCTCGAAGTCCTGCAAGGAGCGAGGCCGAAGGTGACACAGGCGCGGCGGGAGAGGGAGCCCCGCGCTCTGACGCCCGGTGCCCCTCCCCGGCTGGACCCCAGGGCCCCCCACGGCGGGAAGCTGCGGCCGGAAACGGGGCGGGACGCGGGACGTGGCCGGCCCTGAGGGTTCCCCACCAGGCCAGCGGCCAGGGCGGGGAGACAGGCGAGGCGGAGGCGCTCACCTCTTGGCAGCCGAACCACTCCAGCCCGCCGTCCCCGCGCAGGACACAGAACACGCGCTCCCACCGCGGCGGGCGGCCTCGCAGCTGGGCCAGGGGCCCGCGGTGCTCTCGCACTCGGGGCAGCTTCTGCGCGGGACGGGGCGTCAGCGCTGCAGACAAGCCCTGGCTCCACAGCTCTTATCCCCCCCCTCGAGGAGGATTTGAACCCTGAGCTTCCTCGTGCCAGGCTAGTCCTCAACAGGGAGCCGTGCCCCGTCCCTCGTGTTTTGAGATAAGGTCTCAGTTGTCAGACTGCCCTTGAGCTTGAGATCCTCCTGCCTCAGCCTTCCAAGCACCGTGCAGGAAAGCCCATGGCCACCATGTGGCAGGCCACAGGCGCGCGCTGGCTAGGTGCGGGCACGCTGGGGCGCCTGGTGGTGGTCCGGGTGCCCCCGTGAGCGGCTCGCGAGCCTCGCTCTCTGAGCACGGCGGTGCGGTGATCACCTCCCCTCCGCCGCTGCCTCCGGGTTTCCCTCCGGGTCTCGGCGTCGGGCCCAGTGCACACCGCGTGGGCCAGACGCCGGCATCGGGACCTGCGGGCTGGACGCGCCAGTGGGGGCGGGCGCTGGCCCCCGGTTCTCCGCAGCGGCCCGGGGCTGACTCCGTGGCCATATCCTTAGGGGGTCCTTCTGCAAAGGACTAGGCAGCCCCTGCGCGTCCAAGACTCTGAACCCACGGATTCGGCCCAGGGCAAATCAGAGTCACTTTGGAGCCAGGTGCATGTCGTGCCTGTCACCGCAGCTCCTGAGGAGGCTGAGGCAGGAACGTCGCAGTCCTGGCTGTTACCCCTGCAGCTAAAGACTTGGCGAGGCCGAGAGCGGCTCTGCGGCGGGCGGCGGCTCCGTGGGAGCCTTGGGGGCCCCAGGGCCCCGGACATCAGCCTCGCCGCCCGTGGGACTGCCTGAGCCAGGCGCCTGAGGACTCGGTGGCCAGGGCGCCCTGGAGGGGAGGTCCATTCCGGAAGCGCAGTTCTAGGCCTCTGAGGATGAGGCAGGAAGCACTCCTGGGAGGGAAGGGAAAAGGGCCCCTCCTGCCGCCCCCAGCACCCACCTTGCTGCGGCTCAGCTGGGGTCCCCAGGGCTCCCGGGGGCGCAGCTCCTGCGAGAGCTGCCGAAGCGCGGCCGCCGCCAGCTGTGCGCGGTAGCAGGGCAGGAAGCTGCCCAGCAGCGCGGCCACCCGGCCTGGGGACGGAGCGGGCGGGACAGGACGCTGGGCGCGGGCCGGGGCTCCGGACCCCTGCCCGCGCCGCGCCCCATCCAGCCACACAATGGCGGGTCCACGCTCCTGGAGGCCGAGGCAGGACGGTCGCGTTCAAGCCCCAGCAGAGCCCGCCTGCCCCGCTCACCCCGCAGCTCCTCCCGCTGCCGCCGGTCCAGCGGCCTCGAGGCCTGCGCCCCCATCCCGCTGCGGCGCGAGCTCCCCGGCTCTGCCTGGAGCCCGGGGCAGCCTCCGCTCCGGCACCTGCGTCCCCCCAGCAGGGTTTGGGGCGCGAGGGCGGGGTACGCAGATGGCCCCGGCCCTGCACGCCCGGAACCTCCCTCCGCAGCCAGCACCTGCTGCGGCCCCGCCCCAAAGGGCCGTCCCGGGCTTGAGCCAGGCTTTCGCGCTGAGCTGCACCGCCACCCCTTCCTGGCTTTCTTTTGTCTGTTCAGTACTGAGGATCAAACTCAGGACCTTGCTCTTGAGAGACAGACTTGGGGCCACTGAGCTACAGTCCCAGCCACCCCCACCCCCCTTTTTTGTTTTGAGACAGGGTCTCGCTTTGTAGTTCAGGCTGGCTCTGAGCTCACTATGCAGCGCAGGCAAGCCTTGAACTCAGCAATCCTCCTGCCTCTGCCTCCTGAGTGCTGGGATGACAGGCGTGAGCCACCACGCCCGGCACTGTGGTGTGTGGTGCCGGGATCGAACTCCAGACCCTGCACTTGCAAGGCAGACACCAGAACCACTGAGCTAAATCCCTGGGCCCCCCTTTTCACTTTTTGACACGTGGCCTTGCTAAGGGGCCCCAGCCGGCTTACAATGTGAGATTGTCCTGCTTCAGCCTCTTCAAGCAGGACCACAGGCATGTGCTACCACACCCGGCTCAGATTTCATTTCTAAAATGTCTGCTCACACTTTGGGAGGCTGAGGAAGGAGGATCACAACTTCAAGCCCAGCCTGTACAACTCAGCAACACCCTCTCTCAAAATAAGGAACAGAAAGGCCTGGGCAGAAGCCCTGGGGTAAGACCTCTGAACAGGTGTCCGGCCCAGGCCGGGCTCCTCCAGGCCCCCAGCCCTAGTCCCTGCAGCCTCCAGCGCGCGGTGCTCCAGACGCAGCCGGCTCCCTCCCTGCCCGGCGTGGGAACCGCCGGCGGAAGGGGGGGAGGGGCAGAAACGGCCGCACGGGGTTGCGCAGGCTGCCTAGCAGGGGTCTCGGGCGGTGAGTAGGGTCTAATTCTGGCCCAGCAGGCGGTGGCAGGACACGGTCCGGGGCTCCCAGCCCGAGGACGAGCACCTGCCACCGGCCACTCAGATCCCCAGACTCCGCAGGGCCTGTGGCTGTCCGCTGTGGCCCTGGCTGCTACCCGAGCCAGTTAACACTGTTGCGAAGTGAAGATATGAAAGGTAGGCCGGGGAGTTCGCTCCAGCGGTGCCGTGCCTCCCTGAGAAGCAGAAAGGCCCGAGTTCGATCCCTGGTAACACACACGCACACACACACACACACACACACACACAGATGTGAAGGGGAGAGTCCGTCGTGACTCCTAGGATGTTTCCTAGAGAATTTCCTTTTCCCCTTCTTCTTCCAGGGGCTGGAATGGGGAACACAAGCAGCCAGCCCAGACTGAGCAGGTGCCGCCCCCAACAAGCACAGGACTGTGGTACAGCAACACATCAGGAGCGGGGCACTCCAAGGTTCTTTGAAAAACAAACAGAGCTGGAAACTTAACTCAGTGGTTCCGGCACCTGCCTGGCAAGCACAAGGTCCCTGGTTCAATCCCAGTAACCACACACAACAATACCGGGCGTGGTGACTCACGCCCACCAGCCATCAGTATCATACACCACAGTGCTGGGCGTGGTGGCTCACACTGTCATCCCAGCCCTCGGGAGGCAGAGGCAGGAGGACTGCTGAGTTCGAGGCTTGCCTGGGCTACAGAGTGAGCTCAGGGCCGGCCGGAACTGCAAAGCGAGACCCTGTCTCAAAACCAAAAAAAAAAAAACAAGTCCTCACTAGGCAGCCGAGGCTGACCTTGGGTTTGCAGTGACCCTTCTGCCCCAGCCTCCCAAGTGCTGGGATCAGAGGCGTATGCCACCAGCCTGGGCAGCCCCTTGGGTCCAGAGGCCCCCTATGCCCAGCCACCCACCTTTCACTTTCCAGCCCCCACCCGCAGCCCTGGGGCTCGAAGCCACCCGCCGTGCCCAGGCGCCCAGGCCCCTACTGCACGCCCAGGGAAGCGGGGAAGCTCCCCCTCTGCGGTCGCGGCTCCCACAACCTCCTGCACGTGGCCCTTTCGCTTCCACCTCGCCTGGCGCCCGGCCCGGGCCTCCGGGGACCCGCCGCTCAGAGGGAAGCCGGGGCCTCCGGGTGCGCCCTGCCCGGCCAGCAGGTGCCAGCTGGGCCTGGGGCTCAGGGCTCCTGGAGGAGGGACCCGCGGGGGCCGCGCACCAGGGACGCGGGAGCGGCCAGCTTGGGGCGCCCTGAGGGTGTCTGTGCAGCACTGGGCGAGCCCAGACCTCCTGTGCACCAGGCAGGCACGGCCGCCGAGCCACTAGGAGCCCTCCTGCCTCAGCTTCCCCATAGCTGGGACGACAGGCGAGACCCCCAGCTCAGTCTGTGGCGCTCTGCCTCAGCGATCACCCGTGACGCCCGGCCCGGGGAGACAGTGGCACCCCTCCCCTGGTTCGGGGCCCGTCCGCCACCGCCGCTGCCAGTGCCATCCAGGACAGGACTCGCGCTCCAGCAACACCCTTTAATCTTTCGTGCTTTGGACCTGGCCGGCGGGAGCCCAGGCGGTGACTCCGGCCGGGCTTCCCCAGGAGGAAGCGGGCGAGGCCCCTGCCCGCAGGGCGACTCGCCTCGGCGGCTACAGCGTCGAGTGCTTCTCAAAGGGCACAGACAGGAGCCGCGCGGCGGCCTCGTCCAGGAACCAGCGCAGCGTCCCGGTGTGCGGCTGCACCAGCGCGGCGGGCAGCGGCGCGGCGTCCTGGTCCTCCAGGATGCGCTGTGCGGACGGGGCGGGCTCGGCTGGGGTCCTGCTCCGCGTGGAGACTGCACCCCTTTCTTTTGCCTTTGGCGTCTCTGTGCTGCTCTGGCTGGCCGGAGCACACAGAGACCCTCCTGCCTCAGCAGCCCGCGTGCCCCTCCACACCCCCACGCCCGCCCTTCACAACTCTTTTTTTAAAGAATTGTAAGACAGGGTCTCGCTTTGTAGTTCCGGCCGGCCCTGAGCTCACTGTGGTGCCCAGGCAAGCCTCGCACTCAGCAATGCCCCTGCCTCTGCCTCCCGAGTGCTGGGATGGCAGGCGTGAGCCAGCACGTCCCTCTTTGTTTAATAATTTTACAACTGCGCTTGAAGGCTAAGAACCCCTAGCGTTGTCCTCGAGCGCCTCCGGCCTCCGTCTTCGGTGTCCCCCACCGGCTCTCCCCAGGCACAGGCAGAGCCCGGTCAGGCCCGAAGCCGCCGAGGCCCCGCCCCGCCCCCACAGGCGCCCGGTTACCTTCAGCACGGCGGCCTTGCCGTGCCCCGTGGCCACAAACACCACGGTCCTGGCTGCGTTCAGCACGGGGAGCGTCAGGGTCACGCGCTGCGGTGGGGGCTTCGGGGAGTCACTGATGGGGGCCACGATCCTGTCGCATTCCTGGGGGAGGAGCGGCGAGGCGCGGACGGAGAGCGGCCTCCGCTGTTCCCCGTCTGGGGATGGGGTCCGGGGGCTCCCCACCACAGCCCCAGTCCTTGCACAGTTTTCACACAAGGTCTGGCGCCATCGCCAGGCGGCCCAGGCTGGGCCGGAACCACCCCGCCTCGGCCTCCCAGCTGCCCGCTGCAGCCCTCCCGGGCTGGCCACCTGCCTCAGGCCCGCGCGCACCGCCCGCTCGGCCCTCCCTCCTCCGAGCTGGAATCCGGGCCCCAGGCGGTGCCGGGAGGCCGGCTGGCTGGGCTCACCTGCAGCAGCGGGTGGTCGGGGAAGAGCGAGCAGGTGTGGCCGTCGGGGCCCACGCCCAGGAGCAGCAGGTCGAACACAGGGACGGCGTCTCCCTGGAAGGCCTGGTGGGGGCACCGGGGCTAGAGCGGCCGGCGCGGGGTGTCGCCAGCCGAGCCAGGGCCCCGCACTGAGCCCCAGCGGCCCCGTCTCCCGCTCCGTGAGACGGCCTGCCGAGTCCCGCGCGGCCCAGGCCACGCTCGAGCCCGAGGCCACGCTCTCCCGGCTCCCGAGTGCAGGGAGGCCCGCTGCACCGGGCAGGACAACCCAGGGCCCGTCAGAGCCTGGCCCCACCAGTGACCGCAGGGGAGCCAGCTCCGACCCCGCTTTTCATGCGTGAGGGCGCAGGGCCCAGGGCCGGGGAAACGTGTCCCAGCAGCAGGGACGGGACCGCCCACGTGTCTGGGAGCCGGGACAGCGCCTGCTGGTGACACCGCGGAGGCCTGGAGAGGAGGGCTCCCGGCAGCGCCCCTGGAGACCCACCTGCCGCAGCTTCCTGGCGTAGTCCTCGGCCGCCGCCTCCACGGGCAGCCGGGGGTCGATGGTGATGACCTGGCTGTCGGGGACCGGCAGTCTGGACAGCAGGTGCGTCTGCGCAGAGAAAGGGCCTTTCGTTGAAGCCTGTTCCGCGTGCAGAGGGGCCGCTGAGGCACAGGCCGGTGCCGCGGACCCAGCTGCTGAGTCCTGGTGCCACCACCTCTGCGGCAGAGAAGGTTCAGGGCAGACAGGTGCCCGTGTGCCCACGTGCCCCGCAGGGTCCCTCCCGGGTGGCACGTGGCCCTTCTCGGGGATGCAGAGCCACGAGGTCCCACCCTGGG
>PVIC010028085.1:0-14442 GCA_004025085.1 Thryonomys swinderianus
TTTTTTTTTTTTTTTTTAGTTTTTTGAAAGAAGGTCTCACTTTTGTAGTTCAAACATTTTTTTAAAAGCACACCATTTGCCAGTTTACAGACTTGAAAGGCCTGAACTCACTATGTAGTCCAGGCCAAACTAGAACTTACAGCAATCCTCCTGCCTCTGCCTCCTGAGTGCTGTGATTACAGGCACAAACTACCATGCTGCCTGCATTGTGGTGTGTGGTTATCCAGTGCTGGGCTTACCAGCTGAGTCACCACACCTGGCACTGTACTTTGTGGTCACCGGGAATCAAACCTGGGACCTTGTGCTTGCCAGGCAGATGCCAGAACCACTGAGCTAAATTCCCGGGCCTAATTTTTCTTTTTCTATCCTTCATTTAGTAATAGCTAATTTACTAACTTCTCTCTGAGACCTTTCCCATCTTCCAAGAATTTAGGCAGAGTGGTACGTCAGCATGTCTTGCCACCCTTAAGCCCAAAACAATAGCTAAGTCAGTTGTACTTTCTCTTCCAAAATTGGAAATTCAAAAGAAGGAAGGGATGGAAAATATTTATTGATGCTGTTTCATTTCTGAGTCTGGATTTCAATGAACATTTAGATTGTCAAAGCTGGTCTAGTTCCTGTGCCTTCTGAAGTCTGGACCTTTAGTATTTCCTGGATTCTGGAAATATCCATGTCTTTCCAGTGCATTGTTTCTTTCATTTAAATTAGCTGAGGTCATTTCTGTTGCTTGTAACCAAAGTTTCCTAAGTGACTCATTATCAAAATGACAGCAAGATTCTAGTTCTTTTCAAAAGCAGCCTTCCCAAAGATGGAGTCAGAATCAATGCCCTGAGTGTACAATTTGTGGAGATTTAAAGAACTGCCGTCTATCTGCAGAATCATATTTCTCCAGAACTGACCAAGTCCAGCAGAATCTTCCAGCCTAGTCTTCTCCAACCCTCCTCCCATTCTGTAATGCTATAACTAAAAAATACATTTTCTTAAGCTCCAAAATGCTGAAATTTAGTTCTCTGTGATTTTTGTAAGATTTAAAAATTCATGTTTAGTGACAATGAAATGTCACTAAATAATCATAAAAATAAATATATTATCATGAAAAAATTAATGTTTTCTGTTTCTTTTTTAAAGAATTTTTGTTTGTTTGTTTTTGTTTTGAGATAGCGTCTCTCTTTGTAGTTCAGGCTGGCCCTGAACTCACTATGTAGCCCAGGCTAACCTCGAACTCATAGCAATCCTTCTGCCTCTGTCTCCTAAGTGCTGTGATTACAGGTGTGAGCCACCATGCCCAGCAAAATAAACACTTTTTAATGTATTGAAAATAGTGTAGACAGGTATCTAATTTTACTTTAAATTATATCAGACCAAGTTTACAACGTTTTATTAGAGATGTGACTCCCCCAAAATGTTACTTTTCCTTGTTCAAAAACTAAAGAGGAAAACAAACAGTTTTAGTTGAAGGTTGTAACATTTTTTAAAAGCACACCATTTGCAAGTTTACAGACTTGAAAGGCATGAAGATTTTTTTCTAGATCTTTGATTCAATCTTAACATTTTCATAATAAAAACTCAGAGATTGCTAAGTGGAGAAGATAGAACAATGATCCTTAAACTACAAAGAGGTAACTGAGGTTATTCATAGCCATTTTCTCTGGCGATCAATATGGTATTGATTTTCTATTCTCGCTTCTCTTGCAGTAATGTCCTTGGCTTTTAACTCAACCTAAGCTCGGAACTATTAGCGAATAAAACAGTTCCAGTCTGCAGACATGAAAAGAGAAAATAGGGAAAGCCTCGATTTTCTTCAGGGTGAAAATAATTGTCTGCTCTTGGTAACTTCTTGTAATCAGAAGGTAGTATCACAGTGACCCAGGCTAGGAGCAGACCCAGTGCAAAGGTGTAGGTTTTACTCTATTCCGTAAGTAAAGTCTAGACCTCTGTATTAGATAGAGAAGACCATCTTTAATCCTGGGGAGAGTTGGGTAAGTGGGTCTGCGCCTGGATGGACCCCTATTAGCGCTGCAATATCTACTCCAAATCCCTCCCCCGCTGACTATGAATCATTAGTGTTGTCTGGGTACGTGAGGAAAAGTAGAACCTCATTCAAGTTTAAAAGGAAGTGATCACATTGGGAAAAATTTTAAATTATTATACATTAAAACCCTGGGAAAATCCATGCCAGAGTGAAATATAATAATTTCTTATAAAATTATACGTGTTGAGTGGTCTATGTTAAGTAATTCATAGATAAAGATCAAACCTAAAATTTTCACCTGGGAAAATTGGATTCTAAATAAAGAAACATCAAATTGCAGTTTTATAAGTATAATTGTAATCGCTTTAAAAAATTCAATAAAAGTGAGTTCCAAAGGCCAAATATTTGCTTTTCTGACTTTATAGAATTGTCTTCCATTGTCATTAAACAAATCCAAGACTCACATGCACAAAAGCAACCACAGAAGGGGTGAAATGTGTTTGCCTTCAAGTCAGGCAGAAGTTGTAAGACAGCTGCTTTTAAATAATCTTTTCAGCATCTTTTAAAAAATATTTTTTTCTGGGGCATGTTTATTGTCTGATGGGTCCAAAAGAAATCCACCATTATTTGATAGCAAAAGTGACCAGATGGTTCATTTAAACATTTTTAAAGGACAGGTCAAAGCAGTCATATGACAATATTATTATTCTAGAATGCAACATTTGGGCCAAGGCTCACCTTCCTGTTCATGAAAGAAAACCTCTCGCAGTCATTAGGAAATGAGTACCTGGTTGCATGAGATTTCCATGATGGCAAAGGCCTCAAATTCAACTTGGCATTGAAAAGGTAGGTCACTCTCATCAAAAAGAAAGTGCGAAAACCACAGCAGTCTGCAGTCGCCACACTGGCAACCGCATGTCCCAGAATCCTCGGTCAACCGCCTCTTACCCTGATGACCCAGTGATTCCTGAACTCCACCTACACAAATTTCCCCTGCCAACGCGTGGAACAAGCCCAGTAGGTCTTCTCCTTTTACCCACTTTTCTTGCTAGCAGGAAGAGCAAAAACAAAAAATGAAAACGCCTTAAAGAATGTAAACATATAATTATTAGCAAATAAAACCATGCCTGGCAAGGGCTTGGAAAGAAAATGGGGCCGTGAAAGCCTCAATATATTTCAGAAATAAAAATAACTGTCATCTGTCTGTTAATTCCGCGGATCTTTCTTGATCCCACCCTCTTGGTAGCCAGGGAAGCAAAAACAAAAACCCCTCCCACCAAAAAACAAAACGCCTTAAAGTGTAAATTCTGTCCTAGAGCTAGATGATTGGCTTGGGGTTCTCTTTTTCTTCACAGCATGAAAATGATTAGGTTTTTTGTTTTTGTTTTTTGAGTTTTTTTTTTAAATCACATTTGCTGACCCGTTGGCATTGTTACAGTCTTTTTCATACAAATGCAGAATGGCTCATTTATTCCAGGTGATTTAAAAAAGGGTTCTGCTCTAAAAATACATAGTTTTGAAGATAGCATGTGGAAAAATTTGATATCAAAATTATAGCTAAAGAGCTATTGTGCAATCTCCCTGGTAAACCCAATATTGGTTTCACTGAACCAAATGGTCCCACATCATATTTTCCAGATACTCCAAAAGATGCCATGTTAGGAGGTAAATAGTTACCTATTGGGAATCCAGATCATCCAACAGTCTTTATGAAATAAGAATTGATACCAAGAACTCTGAAAAATATTCGCAAAATGAACAAGTTTTGGAGACTTCTGAGAACATACTTTTGTCATAATACAAGAATCTGGGACTGATTATCTGAAATCCCCAGGCTTAAGTACAATACAATCATGTTATTAGAATATTAAGTTAGGCTACCCAACCAAGATAGTCAAATTCACTCAAATTATCATCTCTGCTCCCCTAGCATGACTACTTATTCAGGACAGGACTTGGACAAAATTAATAACATAGGACAATAGAGCATGAATACAGTGGTTGTATCTTGAATTTTCTAATATTTTATGTTTCATATCCAGTATAATTTTACTAGCATCCTTTTTCACTCTAGGAAGAGGAGATCAAGGAAAATTGGGTAGAAATTGCCATATTTGTTATTAGACAGCCTGAAGTTAGTGAATCATGATACTTACTTTAAAAGCAAGGAAATAAATACAAAATATTTTCTCTCGTAAGCTGCTGGGGTAAAATGTCCAAAGTCAAATTCAAATTTTAATCTGACACATTAATGCATGTATTAATTAAATACACAACTTTTCCAAGACTCTCATATGAAAATTTAAGTAGTTACTGAAAAAACGTAGATCTCCTATTAGGGATATTGGAAATAATTGGATGTTTCAAATGGTACCGGTTTCTTTTCTAGATAAAAGCTGTTCCTGCTTCCCTGAAAACCTTATAGTGGCTTAACCTGAGGAAGTTATCAATAACAGGCATTTGAGTTCATGTACTTGATGACCACTAACCTCAAATGTCTTCAAGCCTCTAATTAGAATCCAAAGAGACTTAGGACCTCAAGGAGGTCCTATTATAACAGCAATAGCCCTCTAGACTTGAAGAGCCTGCTTTTAGTTCCCACAACAGAGTTAAAGCTCTTCACACAATTGTCAGATGTAAGTCCATACACAGATATCACCAAAGCATTAAGAGGAGGCTGGATGCACTTATATTGTAGAAGTATCCTGTGATAACAAGAATGCATTGTGATTTTCTTTCTGAATTTCCACAAAGGAATTTATAGTCATTTGACAGAGTATTTGTGCAATGAGCAAAAGGAAATACCCAGACCTTTCAAGGATTATTAGATAAAGGCTTTGAGTTGACACTCACTGTAGAAGTTGAAGATAGATTATCAGTTTGGTTGACTTCTTAGAGCAAAGACTTACAGGGATCAGGTAATGAAAGGAATTCTGAGCCATGGAGGCCCAGTGGGCCTTCTGAACCTATGTAACTGTTATATCTTGATTCCTAAATGTCTTGTCAGTTCAGATAACTTGGCAAATGACCATATTCCCATGCTGGATTCCTGACCTCTAGTGTAACAGTTTATATCTGTTTTTTCAGCATAATCATTACTAGTACTCCTTCATTCCTAACAAAATATCCCAGTTTTGATGATTAATCATGATTGCCATACTCGTTATGCTAGGAAGGACTAAGATCTCTCAGAACTCCCCTTCTCTGCAAGAACAGTAAATAAAAACCAATACCATTTACTAGGGAGAAGATTAAAAGAGGTAAGAGAAGATGTAAAATAAAGTCACCTTGGTATTCTTAAAAGATGTAGAAGGGCCAGAGGGTTAGCTCAGTGGTTCCGGTACCTACCTCGCAAGCGCAAAGTCCTGAGTTCAATCCCCGGTAACCACATAGAATGCTGGGCATGGAGACTCACACCCACCAACAATCAATACCACATACCACAGTGCCAGGCGTGATGGCTCACGCCTGTAATACCAGCACTCGGGAGGCAGAGACAGGAGGATTGCTGAGTTCAAAGCTTGCCTAGGCTACATAGTGAGCTCAGAGCCAGCCTGAACTACAAAGTGAGACCCTGACTAAAAAAAAAAAAAAAAAAAAAAAAAAAAAGATGTAGAAGTAGCTTGTTCAACCTAAGCAAAATTTCCCTAGGACTCATAAGATGTTTCATCAGCACTGATGCCCGGTTGATGATCATACATTTAATCTGCATTGCAAACCGAGTGACCACTCCATATATAGTTTCTTTACTAGAGAAAACACAAATTTTAGTTTGCATCTATTCATCTGACAAATGCTATTTCAAACACCAGACATTTGCTTTCTTCTCAAGAAATGGTAGTATTCTTGTCTCATGGTTACAGCTCTTAAACTTTATGCCACAATTTGGTATGTGGGCTACCTTATTTTATAGGCCATAATGCAGCTAACTGCATTATTATATCATAAGGATAATACTCAGAAATGTAAAGTAGCAATGATGGACTTTTGATGGCCTTTTCATACATCTGAAGCACACAGAGATGACTTCTCCAACAGGAATGGCAAGCTACTATATCTTGCAACCCACACCTTTAAGGAAAGAGCAACACTTGATACACCTCATTGGGTTTTGGAGGTAACATAATATGCACGTGCTTCCTTGACTCATTCACAGGATGTCCCAGATGGCTTCAAGCTTGCTCTGGAAACTGGGAGTAGAAGGGGGTAGGTAGTCTGAACTTCCCTTCAGGTAGCCTCTGCTATTTGTTTTTTCAGAACAAGTGAATCAAACAAGACCCAAAGTTTCTGGAGCTGACTGGAACGCCTTCTAAGCCTTGTACAAATTCCACAAGGAACCACAGCAACAGAAGGCCCTGGGGTAGTGGAGCACAAGCACATCCACTTTGCCAAGACATAATTCTCCTTTTGAGGAAAAGGTTTTGGTTTTTATGAAGTTCTGAGAAAGAATGAGATTTGTAATAACATTAGACATTCTCTGGGACATTCTTGTGATTGCTCAATAAGCTCACAAAAACACAGTTACACTGAGCTAGATTTAGCTATTCATTGGCTCAACTGTTTGACCTCCACTAATCAACCCTGGTCTGGTCTGACCTTGCTGAGTGTCCAGTGTGACACCCGTGGTAGCCAGACATGAGCCTCTAATGTAAGATTCCAGGAGAACCAGAAGCCACTTGGCATCAGGCTGATTATATTTCTTCGTGAAAGGAAAGTTTTTGTCATTATTGAAATAGATATCTATTTTGGACTTGAAATCATGTTTCCTAGTTACCATATATCCATAGACGTAATTAACACTTTTTTCATTAGCAAACTCTCTTTGATCCATTTCATTGATAGAAAAATGCAATACAGTGATGCCTGTAGAATCACAAGCATCCTGTGCACCATCACTTGAGGCAGTTTGCCTTCATAGACTGGCAGAATTCTTATCAAATGTTCAGTTATGTAGCTTAGGAAATAATATATTCCCAATCCCAGGGTGCTTTTCTGAAGATGAAGTTTATACTTCTGAATTAGTTTATTTTTTGTTATTATAACAAAATACCGAAGATAGGCTTACCTTATAAAGAAAAAAGCCTCAGAGTTAATCCTTACAGGTTTTTCCTGTTTTGTTATATTTTCTGTTTGGGAGCAGTTTTATGTGGTAATGCTGTGATGGTGGAAGTGTATGATGGAAGAAAATATCACATTGCAAAATAAAGCCAGAGTAAGGGAAGGGGTCAGCAATACCCTACTAGCTAAGCTCTACCTCTTAAGAGCCCACCTCCCATCCTTGTCATAGTGAGGACTAAGTTTCCTACACATGAACCCTTAGAGAATAACTTCAGCCCAAGTTCATTCCACAGTGGACAGCAAGGTCCATGCTCATATCCCAGTGGAAAATGTACCATTCCATCTCTACTAGTCTCAAAGTGACTTGTTCCATTCAATGTCATTCAAAAGTCCAAGTGTAAAACTCCTCTAAACTAGAGGCAAATTCTTTCAGTTATGAGCCCCCGTAAAACCAACACAAGTAACATACTTCCTGGAGAGACACAACAGTCAGATAAGGATAGAAAAACTTTTCTGTGCCACAAGAAAGGAATCTGGAAGTTGAAAGAAGTGATTAGCCCAAGGCCAAGCCAAAGCCTAGCAGGGAAGTCATTGTTCCATTAGTATAACAAAGTGTCTGAGACAACTGACCTGTAAAGGGCCAAGGCTTACTTTGGAAGTTCCAGCCCATGGTTACTCTGGGCCTGTGCACAGGCAACGCAACACAGCAGGAGCACGTGACAGAGCCAAGCCGAGTGAGCAAGCGAGTGTGAGAATGAGGGACAGGCCAACCTCGGGGACCCGAGGACCTCCTGTCAGGCTACAGGAGCCTATGGGCCCCGCTGTGAGCTTGAAGAAGCCATCTCCATTTGGCTGATTCTTTGGAAAAATGTAGGCTATATCAAAAAATCATAGATTTGAACTAGAATCTGGAGTTCTTTGATCCACAGTGTTTTAGTTCAGGATACTGTATCAGAATGGCTCAGAATGGGTAAAAATTTAAACGACAGAAATTGGTTTATTTATCTCATGGATTTGGAGGCTGAGGAGTCTAAGAATAAGGCCAGCAGGTTTAGAGTCTGGCGAAGGCACCCTCTGCATTAAGGTGTCCTTCTCTCGGTGTCCTTGGCAGAGAAGGCAAGCCTGCCTCATGGTAGTAAGAGTGTCTTAGCGCTTCCCAACTGCCCCACCTCTTAATACCATCCCTTTGGGGTTAGGCCACAGCCTATATATTTTAGAGGGGCACAATGTTCAGACCACAGCATATGGGCCAAGAACCAATGGTTAGACTTAAGAGTAACGCCTCTTACTACTGAGTCTAATTAGCCCTTTGCCTTCTCTATTTAGGTTTTACTATTTTAGAACTCTTGGTACTCAGATATTTCTCTGACCAGGTAAAAAAAATTATGATTCTACCTAAGTCCTCTTAGTCTAGTTACTTGATTCATTTATCATCAGAAAACAGGTTAAGAAAGGATTTATAGACATGCCAACCACCTGTACATTATGCTACCTGTATAGATCATGACAATTTTTGACATAAGGTAATGTCTTGTTCTAATGAAACCAACCTATTACAGCTATTTTCTGACAGATATCAGCAGAGTATCTTGCAAGAAGGAGCATCCTTTCCTAATTTACATAAAGGCACCATGTAAAGAACTAGAGTCACTGGTCACGTGGATCACTAGAGGAGTGAAATGTGGTTATCCAATGTACGTATAATTCCTGCGGTACAAGGAGCTTGTCTGTGTGTATAGGCAGTTCAGGGGTCTGCTGGGATGCCTCCTGGTCTTACAAACATTTTCCTTCTTTCCATACTCTTCTAATTTCCCCTAAAGCATACTGCAACTTCTCTTTGTATGTCTGGAGAATTCAGGTTAGATGAAAATGGAGATTGATACAAATTTTCTACCTTTTTAAAGATAAATGTTTCCAATAAAGCACCATGGCTGACTCTCCAATATCTCCGTGTTTGTCAACCAAAAAGTTCTCATGAACAGGGTCTTGGTCACATGTCTGAATAAAAAGTTTCTGGGATCATGAAGATGGGATGTTTGTCTCCTGAAGCTTCTTTCTGGGAAGGATTATACAAAAGGGAATTTGGCTGAAATGAGTGAGATGCTAAAAGCCTCTCTCTTCACACATAAAGATGATAATTTTAAAAATCAGCTATCTAATGTCACTATAATTAATGTGATTTGTTTATAAAATAATTATTGATATATGAGTAAAAAATTGTTATAAATTCTATAGTTCTATGAAAGAATTTTTTTTTGATATAGGGTCTCACTTTGTAGGCTGCCCTTGAACTCACTATGTAGCCCAGGCAAGCCTGGAATTCAGCAGTCCTCCTGCCTCTGCCTCCTGAGTGCTGGGATGACAGGCGTGAGCCACCATGCCCGGCACTGTATATGTGGTACTGATTGCTGGTGGGCATGAGTCACCATGCCCAGCATTGTTGTATGTGGTTATTGGGGATCGAACCAGGGACTTTGCGCTTACTAGGCAGGCACCGGCACCACTGAGCTAAATCTCCGGCCCTATGAAAGCAATTTTGATTTCAAGCAGGCTTGATTCAACACAAAATAATTCAATGTGGAATTTTGACTTTTAATTTTTAGGGAGATACAGTTACATAAACTCCTGGCTGTATTGCCCCTGAAATAGCCTATCTACCTGTCTAATTGCACTCAAGGGAGTGGAGTGTGCTGCAAGTGTGCTGGGGAGGAGTAGGAGGCTGAGCACAGCAAGCTGGAGTGTTTCCCCTGAGCAGTCAGATGCAAAGTAATCAAATTATGATGGGAAAGTGTGGTCAAAGACAAGTAAAAAGGCATAAAGTGAAGTACCAGTGGAGCAGTGCCAAATAGGAAGGTGGAAGGGTGAGGGGGAAAATTTTTGTCCTGGTGTCCACAAAAGAGTCCAGAATGCTAAGTGCATAGTAGGCGAACCATTTAGAAAATGGTAAGAACTAATGGATGACCGGCACGAGTCACAATTTTCTGAACAAAAGCTGGGACACTGAGTTGTGAGTAGTAATGTCCATTGTTAAAGGATCTGGACTTCAGCCCAGGAAGCAGCTACCAGCAAACGTAACGAGCCAGAGAGAATACAGGAGGCTTTTGCCTGCGCGTGTGCCCACAGCATACTTGCTGGAGGGCGGAGTTCTGTTAACTGGAGGAGCAGGACTCCTGTATCTGTTTCTGGGCCACAGTGCTACTTTTGGCCGTGAAGAAGAAAGGTAATCCTTCTGCCTCTCAGAGTTACCTGAGTACTCTCAGCACTTCTTCAACTTTTATTTGGACCAGCCCTGAGCTGATTAAATATGCAGAGATTCTCCCAAGCACACCATGCTGTTTGTTCTCCTCTAACAGGTTGGAAAGGTTAGAAATTGTTCTGTGACACATAATAGACCTGCCACTGGCCTACGTGGAAAATGCTTCTTTCTCTTCAAAATCTTCAAGAAAAAGAATTCATATAAATAATACTATTCTTACTAGTGAAAAATTTCAACAACTCACAAAAGAAGAACAAAGATCAAAATAGATCTTTAAGGGGCTGGAGGGTTAGCTCAGTGGTTCCAGCGCCTGCCTCGCAAGCGCAAGGACCTGAGTTCGATCCCCGGTAACCACATAGAATGCTGGGCGTGGAGACACGCCCACCAGCAATCAACACCACATACCACAGTGCCGGACGTGGTGGCTCATGCCTGTAATCCCAGCACTCGGGAGGCAGAGACAGGAGGATTGCTGAGTTCACAGCGTCTTGCCTGGGCACCATAGTGAGCTCAGGGCCAGCCTGAACTACAAGGCGAGACCCTATCTCCAAAAAGCAAAAAAAAAAAAAAAAAGATCTTTAAGGAAAAATATAGAGAAACTTGGAACAAATGAGTGCTATCATTTGGATGCTTTTAAACAAAACACTTTAAACAAAATTCCAGAATAATTTTCTCTATGTGTCATCCTAACTAAAAGCCAAAACTATTTTTTAAAGTGACTTCTAAATTCTAATATAATCGCTTCTCGGCCTTTTGGCTAAGATCAAGTGTAAATTCTAATATATCTTATATTTTGTAGGTTGCTATCAATTCATAAAACCTTTAATTCCCAATTATTTAATTCTTGGTAAGCTCGAAACTATTGAGTCTGAATCAATATTTCTAAGTGGTTGGTTTTATTTTTTCAAACTTATTCTTAGTAAGATTACCTAAGTTAAATGTATGCATATGCCAAAACAAAATAAAAGAGTTTGCTGAAATCATATTACATATAGAAGATATCACCTGTTTCTAAACATACATAATTTCAAAAGACAAAAATTAATTTTTCAATAGAAGGTTTGATATTTTTATGTAATCGGTCAAAGCCTACTATCAATGAACAAGAGACAAAATATCTTACCCTATGGATCTGCTTGAGTTCTTAAATTTATGTTTTTCCTTCTGATGCTTTGACTCCTGGATTTAGTTACACTTTTCATTACTGCCTGCCTGTATGACTTCTTCCCTTCCTCTTTCTTTCTTTCTTTCTTTCTTTCTTTCTTTCTTTCTTTCTTTCTTTCTTTCTTTCTTTCTTTTCTTTCTCTCTCTTTCTTCCTTCCTTCCTTCCTCCCTCCCTCCCTCCATCCCTCTCTCTGTCCCTTTCTTTCTTTCTTTCTTTCTTTCTTTCTTTCTTTCTTTCTTTCTTTCTTTCTTTTTCTTTCTTTCTTTCTCTCTCTCTTTCTTTCCTTTATTCTTCCTTTCTCTTTCTCTCTTTCTTTCTTTCTTTCTCTTTCTTTTTCTTCTTTTGTTCTTTCTTTCCTTTATTCTTCCTTTCTCTCTTTCTCTCTCTTTTGCTCACTTTCTTTCTTTCTTTCTCTCTTCTTTCTCTTTCTTTCTCTCTTTCTCTCTTTCCTTCCTTCCTTCCTTCCTTCCTTCTTTCTTTCTTTCTTTCTTTCTTTCTTTCTTTCTTTCTTTCTTTCTTTCTTTCTTTCTTTCTTTCTTTCTTTCTTTCTTTCTTTTCTTTCTTTGTTTTTCTGTCCAGATATGTCATGACTGAAAAAATTAAACAGTGAAGATAAAAAAGGAAATGAAAGAATTAAACAGTAAAAAAATGCTTCACTTTTTACCTACATGTCCTCCTTTCCTCTTCCCAGAGACAACCACTCTTACCACATGTTTATACATCTGGAAAGATTTTCAATACATGTGTACTAACTTGTATTTTACACAAATTGGACACATGCTATGCATTCTAATCTGAATCTTACTTTTTAAAGTTAATATATTGGTATTTTTCTTTATCAGTACATATCAGCCTCATTCTTTAATGACTAGGTACCAACCCACAATTCACTTAAATAATTCACTATTATATTAGTCAGGATAAGCTATGTTATGCAGAAGCAAATGGCCTCACAAATCTTGGTGATTTATTTCCTGCTTACAAAACATCCGTTGAGGATCTGGGCAAGTCTCCAAAGTGAACACCTTCCATGTGGCTGCACAGTGGTTATGTGTTAGCAGCTTTATCATCTTGTAGCTATTTCACTTGGAACAAGTGGCCCCTTGGCTGACGAGGAGAGGTAGATAGAGCTTTGGCATAGATGTAAACCTCCATTGCTTTGGCCTCACACACACACACACACACACACACACACACACACACACACTTTGTGCAGTTCATTCATCAGAACAAGTCCCTTGGCTTCTCCTAAAAGGAAGAGAATAAGAAAGTAAAATACTCCTACATAGCTAAAGGAATGGAGAAAGTTGACCTTATAAACAATTAGAAATACTTTTTTAGAACTCTATTTAAAACCATATTATTAGTTTGAAGTGTTATCTCACATATCTTTGGTGTTTAATAAAGATAAGTTAGCCAATTGGCATTCATTGATAGCATATCTAATCAATGAACATCACTTTACAAGTATAAAATAGCTTAGGAAAAAGGCACCATCAGAAATTATGTCTGAACTATTGCTCCCATTTTCAGAAAAAATAAACACAGAAGGTAAATGGCAAATATGTGAGGAGTCATTTTAGTATAGTTGGTTCATAATCAAGTCAATTATAGAGCTCTCAGTTTGACAACAAGAATATAAATTAACACATACGTATTTATAGCAGTATTATCCACAATATTCAAAAGGTAAAACAATCCAAATGTTGACCAACAAATGAATGGACAAGCAAACTATGATAAATATACACAATGGAAATTCTGACACATGGTACAACATGAATGAACCTGAGGAGACATGGAAATAAATTAGTCCCAAAAGACAAATGCATATAATTCCACTTATGTGAAGTATCTAGGGTAGTCTAGTGCAAAGATAGAAAACACTGTGGTTGTTGCTAGAGCTGTAGGGATATAGAAATGGGGACTTGTTTATTAGGTATGGAAATTTAGTTTTAAAATATGTGAAAAAAGTCTTGGAGACAGATAGTTGCATAGCAAAGTGAATATATCTAATAAGCTATATACTTAAAAGTGGTTAGGGTGAAAATATTTATATTAGGTATATTTTACTACAAAAGAAAGACAAATGTGCCAGCCTGAACTACAAAGCGAGACCCTGTCTCAAAAAAAAAAAAGACAAATGAGTAATAATCTTTAGAAAATGAGGGAAGGAATCTATGAGAAAATGCTGCATTGCTCTAATTCCTTAAAGAAACTTCAGAGGCAGTTGACATGAGAGAAATGAGCTAGTCAGCTACAAAGAAGGTTGTAATCCAAGAATGAGACAATGGAATCATTGATTTATGGTGTAAGCCAGTTTTAAGTGGTGACAAGATTTAATGTGTAGCCATGGAAGCAGGTGGCTGATGTGTAGTAAAGAAATCTAATAAACTATGTGCATGTGAAAAACAGAAGCCAAGATGCTGAACGGAACACCTACATGAAAGTTGAAATCATCCCCAAATGCCCAGAGTTTGAAATGAAGAGGAAGACTGAGAAAGGGAGCAAATTTTATGAATGAGTTGTCAAAGAACTGCCTATTATTTGATTAGTTTTCCTACACTATGTTGGCTTCTAGACATCCAGCGTACACCAGATGAGTTCCTAACAGGTGGTGTGTACAAACAAAGACGACAGCCTGCTAGCTGCAAGAGGGATTTAGCAATTCCATGAACCATTCAAGTCTGCAAGAGCAGCACATTCTTCCCTGCAGGAAATCTGCATGGGAAAGCATATTACAGTCAAAAGCTATTTGGCGAATATAGAATGAGAGAAAGGGTGGTGATGGTGGAGAGGTGTTGTAACGCTTAAATGTCTGCTGACATCATTCTACAGTAATTTGATTTATCAGCCTCCAAAGTAAGGTCACATGCCAAGGAGCAATCTTAGGATTCACATATCTTCCCTTCCATTCCACATGCTGAGTATGTATGGCCAAGATTTCTTCCTTTTTTCTAGACATTCATGCTGATTGCAACTTTAAGAAAT
>PVIC010028086.1:0-23437 GCA_004025085.1 Thryonomys swinderianus
AAGTGCTGGGATTACAGATGTGCACCAACATGCCAGGCTCCTGTTTTTTTATACTTGAAATAGTATCTAAAACACATAATTTTTAAGGTAAAATAGTATAAAAGGAGTGGTGCATACCTATAATCCCAGCTCTCTGAGAGGCTCAGGCTGGAGGATCACAAGCTTGAGCTCAGTTTGAGCAACTTTGCAACTGGCTTAAAAAATGGGCTGGCAGGGTTGGAGATTTAGCTCAAGTGGTACTGTGTTAACCTTGGATGCACAAGGGCCCGAGGTCGATCCTCGGTACCACAAAAAAAAAAAAAAACAACGCTGGGGCTGGAGATTTAGCTCAGTAGTTCCAGCACCTGCCTAGCAAGCATGAGGTCCCTGGTTCAATCCTGGGTAAAGACATACTACAATACCGGGGTGGTGACCCACACCCACCAACAGTCAGTACCACATACCACAATGCAATAATCCCAGCACTTGGGAGGCAGAGGCAGGAGGATTGCTGAGTTCTAGGCTTGCCTGGGCTACATAGTGAGCTCAAGGCCAACCTGAACTTTAAAGTGAGACCCTGTCTCAAAAAAAAAAGGCTGCTGATAATAGCTCTGTGTGAAGTCCACCCCAAAGAAATTATCTATGATATAGGAAGCTAAGTCATTCTGATATATAAATAAATATGTCTCTTTTAAAAAATTGGATCCCATGAGGTCCTTCTAAGGAATTTTCTATGAGCCAAATTTGTCGGATGGAACAGAGCTACAGAAAAGTTCTGTACAGACTTGATGTTTCACGTCTGTGTCTGCAGGGCCCGGGACTACTCTGCTCCTGTGAACTTCATCAGCGCGGGGCTCAAGAAAGGGGCAGCTGATGATGCAGAATTGGAAGACTCTGATGATGAAGAGAACCCTGTCACGCAGGATGACTTCCCCAAGGACTTTGGACCGAAGAAGTTGAAAACGGTAGTGTCTTGTGGCAGGATAGTCATCTCAACTGTGGCACTGGTCATGTGGGTTTCTCCCCACAGCAGTTTCTGCACAGTTCTCTTTTCTGCATGCATTGTGGATAGAGTTTTGGTTCAAATGACATCTTCCTTGCACTCCTCGCATGTCGGGCCATTTTCTTGCTGGCTAAGCTTTTTTAGAGTTTTCTTTTGTACTTGTGCTCAGTTTGGTTTTTCTCCTTTGCAGGGTGGCAATTTTAAGCCCAGCCAGAAAGGTTTTGCAGGAGGAACGAAGTCTTTCATGGACTTCGGCAGCTGGGAAAGACACACAAAAGGGATTGGACAGAAGCTTCTTCAGAAGATGGGCTATGTGCCTGGGCGGGGCCTTGGGAAGAACGCACAAGGTATGGCTGCAGTGCCCTGGTGTGCGCCATGGAGGCTGGGCAGAGGGAAGAGGAGGGCAGCTGATGGAGGGTTTGCTTTTCTCTGCTTTTCCCTTTTGAATGTCCTGTGCTCTGCTGCTAAGGTTGCCAGCGTGGGACAGTTGTGGTCCTCATCTACCTTACTTTTTCCCAAAACCTGGTTCAGTAAAGTGCCTGAGTGGGAGGAAACACCCTTGGGTTTAAAACATGCAGGAGATAGTTGAAAATTGGATTTGTTTGGCCTGACCACTAGTGTTTTAAAATAGTTAATGAATCATCCATGTTGCAAAATCAGTTTCACCTAGAAGTCTAGGCTTTGGCTGGCAGTAGCCATGCTCCTTTGGGACTGTGTGCCTTCTCTTAGGAGCAGGCTTCACCACTCCCTGTTGTCTCGCACCGTGGCCCACTTTATTTGTTCCCATGAGCTTGCCTGGACTTTCAAGGCAGTTAATATTTTAGTATATGTGCTGCCAAGCAAGTACATCGAAGGCATTTAAGTTTCTAGTCTCTGCTCACAGGGTTTTGATTTTCTAAAAACAAAGATTTGTCCTTCAGGAATATTACAAAACATTCTATATAGCTTTTTTTCTTTTCTTTCTCTTTGGAACTGAGGATTGAATCCAGGGCCTTCATGGTGGGTTATATCCCCAGCTTTTTTTTTTTTTTTTTTTTTGAGACAGGGTCTCGTTTTGTAGTTCAGGCTGGCCCTGAGCTCACTATGTAGCCCAGGCAAGCTTTGAACTCAGCAATCCTCCTGTCTCTGCCTCCCGAGTGCTGGGATTACAGGTGTGAGCCACCACGCCCAGCACTGTGGTATGTGGTATTGATTGCTGGTGGCCGTGAGTCTCCATGCCCAGCATTGTATGTGGTTACTGAGATCAAACTCAGGACCTTGTGCTTGCGAGGCAGGCGCCGGAACCACTGAGCTAACCCTCCGGCCCTATCCCCAGCTTTTTTATTTTTCAAGACATAGTTTTACTGAGTTGCCAGAGCTGAGCTTGGCTTCAGCCTCCAAGAGTGCTGAGATTACAGGCATGCACCACCATGTTAAGCTCTGTGGAGCTTTTTTAATAGCTAGACAAGTGCAGCTCTAGAGTTGCTAACCATTTGCTGCCTTGGGTCTCTCCATGCTCACTCAGCAGCCCAGTCTCCCCTTGTCCTCTCGGCCCCATTGCTGGCGAGATGTAGCCTCTTACACACAGGCTTGTCTCCTTGGTCCCAGAGCCACACTGTTGGATTCTTCCTGCAGGAACTTTTTCCTCTCTTGAGCTATTTCCTAGGAATGATCAGAATTGGGAATTGGGTATAATCCAAAGTATTTCCTGTGATTCACATTCTGGTTTTCAAATAGCTGTTAAAAGTTAACTTGAGATTATGTATTGAAAACATTAGCCAGAAGGAAAATGGATGAACTTGAATGATGGCAGAAACGCTGACTGAGAAGGAAAAGTGTGGGTGCGGATCTTATTTTAGATTTCAGCAGTAGTGAATAGAGCCAGGAGGGTTGGAAAATAGGGGGTGGGTAGGCATCACTGATACCTTTTGGTTCTGTTTGTAAATGCTTTTATGAGACTGTCCTAAAGTACATGTCCAGGGCCTAGACATGCTATAAAAATGAAACACAGGCAGTATGAACTGCTAAGTGCACAGATAAGGAGTCTCTAAATTGCAGCTCTGCTTCCATCAGAATCAGTATACTGCCTGAATTATCATGCTTGCCACAATAAAGACTTTCAGAGGGGAGAAGTGTGAGATGTAGTATGGCTGAGTTCTCCACTCTAATGAGCGTTCATTTTCTTTCTCTCTGCTAAAATGGTGAAATGAAGTAGAAACAAAGTCTGCCCTCTGGACATAAATAACCTGAGGTCAACAGACAGTTCCGTGGTAGCATCAACAGCTGAAAGTTTTGGACCACATGGCATGTGAACAGTGTTCTGTGTACAAAGCAGTGCGCTCCTTGCTGAGTAGAACGGTGGTTTGTGTAAGGAGCAAGGAAATGTCATTTCATCAAGTGGCTGGTTCACATACATGAACTGATCTGATCTTTTTTTTTTATTCTTTTGCTGAAATTGGCCAGGCATCATTAACCCCATTGAAGCCAAACAGAGAAAAGGAAAAGGAGCTGTGGGGGCCTATGGCTCGGAGCGGACCTCTCAGTCTGTGCAGGACTTCTCCATGGTGGATTCAGAAGAGGAGGCTGAAGAGGTGACCAGAGGGCAGGAGCTTTGCGGGTGGGGTCTACCACGGAGATAGCTGTCTGTCCATCCATTCGCACATTCTGTGTTTCTTCAAATGTTTACTGCTCGCAGTCTGTATGCCAGATACTACCTGGAGGCTGGATGTGCCCTGAAGAATGAGCAGAGAACCTACTGGAAAGACAGGCAGCACACAAGCAGCCACAGTGTGCTTAAGATGGCAGTGTGCCAGGAAGTGCCTACAGAGAAAATCAGGTTGGGGAGATGGGAAAAACAGGATGGGAACCCTTCAGGGAGTAAGACAGTCGAGACCTGGTGCAGGAGACCTCGTGCTAGCTAGTAGGGAGGGTCAAGAGGCCCGATGCCGCCTGGTTAAAGTGCTAAGTGTGAAAATTAGAGACCTTACAAGGTGCCACTGTGGTCAGGAAGAGCACACAAGCCGGGGCAGTGGTGTGCTCAGGGAGCTGGGCTGGCCTCCAGCAAGGCCCGGGGGCTGTTTTTAGGTGCTCAGGTTTCATTCTGTTGGCTGCATCAAGCAGTCAGCAGCCACAATGCTTCACATGAGAAGGGGTAGCTCTCTTCAGCGAGACATTTCTCTTTTGCTTGGATGAAAGAAACAGGGTGCTGCAAAGAAACATGTTACTGCTGTCCCCGACCTTCTCCTTTACTGAGCAAGGGGCATTTGGTAGTTTGGGGTTCATAGCTGAGTCAGAGATTGTCGGACTCAGACGTGAATGGGTGATAGGTGTGTACTAGGAGAGCGTGAGATTCGCCAGGAGCAAACCAGAAAGGAGTAGTGGAGAGTGAGGTACCTGGCAAGGGGTAGCCATCTGAAGGGCAAGTCTTTCTTCAGCCCTCAGTGATTGTTGCCACCGGAGAATGTGGGCTTGGCTTCCCCTGATCCCCCGATCATCTTTCTTCCCCAGAGCAACCGGAGGTCCAGATACTCTGAGAAAAGAAGTACACAATTGCCGGGTGTGGTGGCTCACGCCTGTAATCCTAGCACTCAGGAGGCAGAGACAGGAGGATTGCTGAATTCGAGGCTTGCCTGGACTACATAGTGAGCTCAGAGCCAGCCTGAACTACAAAGCGAGACCCTGTCTCAAAAAAAAAAAAAGAAGTACACAATTAAACCTATGTGGAGAAAATAAAATGACAACCTCAAAACTGACTTCTGAGGGTTGGACTGTATATTTTCTACCAGTTTGGCACACCTGACTGTAAAAGATAACCTTAGCTCTGAGACCTGGGCCTGTTCCTCATGATTTCTAAGAGTGTCTTTGGATGGTTTCCACGTTATGTTTGTTCACTTGTTCACAAAGAATATGGTGTAGATTAACATAAGGAGCAGCTGGTGACTAAGAAGTGGCACTTTCTGTTGAGATTGACTGTGGCCCTCTGCTCCAGGAGTTTCAGAAGGAGCTGAGCCAGTGGAGGAAAGACCCCAGTGGAAGCAAGAAGAAGCCCAAGTACTCTTACAAGACGGTGGAAGAATTGAAGGCCAAGGGCAGGATCAGCAAGAAGCTTACTGCACCCCAGAAGGAGCTCGCTCAGGTCAAGGTATGGTGCCCTTGGATTCCTAGGCCAGGATCTGTTCAAAAATAGAAAAAGCAGCCTCCTACCTGAATAGATACATAGCGTTTCCTAAGCTTCTTTGGGTCTTCTTCTGTGTGTATTGGGGGTGGACAGAGATAGGGCCAGGGTCTGGCTTTGTAGTTAAGATTGACCTTGACCTCATGGTGATCCGCCTGTCTCACCCTCCCAAGAGCTAGCATGGGTCTTTTAATTAGGTGCTTTTGTTTCTCCTGTGTCCTCCCTTTGTGACCTGGTAATAACAGCTTCCATTCAGCACACCGACACATTCAATATATGACTGAGCTCCAGCTCTGTGCCAGGGACCCTCCTGTACAACACTGGTGAACCAGACAACGGTGTCCGTGGAGTCTTAGTTTCCCATCACTTTCCCAAGGTTCTAAGAAAGAGTGGCAAGAACTGGTTATTGGGCTGGGGATTAGCTCAGGTGATACCATGCCTATGTTGGAAGCATGAGGGCCCAAGTTCAGTCCCCAGCACTGCAAAAGAAAAAAAAAAATGGCTACTGTAGTTTAGTGTGAGATCTACAGTGTGCATCAGAGGGCTCAAAAAGCCCACATTGGGGTTCTCAAGTGGTCAGTGTGATCCATATGAGATCATCTGAGAGCCTGGTATGAAATGGGGGTGTGTAGATTTCTCCTAGCAATTCTGAGTCAGTAAATGTAGACTCTTTTCCTATGGTTTTAATGCAGATGGTTCAGGGATCACACCACTAGTTAAATGACAACTCCGTTTCAGGAGCACAATCCATACTCAGGTGTCCTCCACTTTCTTACAAAGTGGAGATCAGTCCATTCCCAAAGTTGCCTTTGTCTAAAAACTTTTTATATATTATTTTTTTTCCCAGTTTTTATGAAAAGTCACATGCAGGGCATTTTTTTTTAATTAGGAAATCTAGATAAGCAAAAATATAAAAAATAGTTCTGTCACTCCCAAGACTACCAAATTTTACCATCTTAATGTACTTCCTTCTAGGTCTTTTTCTGTGCCTGTATGCATAAATATGTAGTTTCTACGAAAATGCCACAGTTGCGTTGTACATGGAGTTTTGTTATCTGCTTTGAGCAGTATGGTCTCTTCTTTTCTATGAATATCCATTCTTCTCACTAATAGTCTCTGTGGAAATTTCCTTGGTTTCCTAACATAAGGAAACTATTCTGTTCTCTGAGGCTATTCCCAGGCATCAGTCTGGAACTGCTTTCTGCACTTGCCCTGTCCCCTCAGCTTCTCTGATCCAGGACAGTGCAGTCCTGTCTGTAAGAAGACTGCCCTTCTCCGGTTCCACCGAGTAGGGTGGCTCTCGCACTCGGCTGGGATCTGGCCATCCCTGGGCTTCGCGGGGTTCAGCAGGCAGTAGTGGTGAGCATTAACCTGCGCCCCTTCCGTCCCCTTCTCCCAGGTCATAGACATGACTGGCCGGGAGCAGAAGGTCTACTATAGCTACAGCCAGATCAGCCACAAGCACAACATGCCGGACGATGGGCTGCCTCTGCAGTCCCAGCTGCCGCCCCTGCCTGGCAAAGAGGCGAAGGTCCCAGGCTTTGCACTGCCAGAGCTGGAGCACAACCTGCAGCTGCTCATTGACCTCACAGAGCAGGAGATCATCCAGAATGATCGGCAGCTGCAGTATGAGCGGGACATGGTGGTCAACCTCTCACATGAGCTGGAGAAGATGTCTGAGGTCCTGGACCACGAGGAGCGGGTCATCTCCAATCTTAGCAAGGTGCTGGAGATGGTGGAAGAGTGCGAGCGGCGCATGCAACCCAGCTGCAGTGACCCACTCACCCTGGGTGAGTGTGCCCGCGTTTTCGAAACCCTGCAGGATAAGTACTACGAGGAGTACAGGATGTCGGACCGCATGGACCTCGCAGTGGCCATTGTCTACCCGCTTATGAAGGACTACTTCAAGGAGTGGGACCCCCTCAAAGTGAGTTGTGGGGCTGTCTGCCTACCTGCCTCACCTGAGGCTTGCACTCACTTGACGGTTGAAGCAGAGGGCAGAAGGGTTGGCTGACCTGCGAGGTATCTCTCCACAGGACTGTGCCTATGGCACTGAGATAGTCTCCAAGTGGAAGAGCCTCCTGGAGAATGACCAGCTCCTGTCACACGGTGGCCAGGATCTCTCAGCAGATGCCTTTCACAGGTCCAGGGCAAGCCCTTCTCTCTCCTGGGGCTGGCAGGGTGGGATGTAGGTTGCAAAGGCTGGGGACAGCTTGACACTGGCCTAAGGAGCCCTGTGTTCCAGTTGGCACTGTGGGAATTTAGACCCATTCACCCACTTAGGCTGCATTTTTTGAGTGGCACAAGTGCTCTGAGATGCTTGGTGTAGCCTGGGAATACTGCCCAGGAGCACTTGGTGCTCTGGAAATGGCAAGTGGCATGGAAGGAATGAACCAGTGATGCAGGAAACACAGTGGATCCTCCAGAGGCAAAGCGCAAGCAGCTACTCAGGGTGGGACTAGAGCAGAGCGCGAGAGGTGCAGCTACAGGGGGAGAGCGTGTGGTGCGTGGAAGGGTCCCTGTATTGCAGGCGGTGAGCCTGTGGTGCTGAAGATTGCAGCCCTGAGGGTCAAAGGACAGCCACCAGCTGAGAGGCTGTAGGCTGAAGTCTGTCTAGCTGGTGTGGGTACTGGGTTGGCTTTCTGTGGCTGGATTCGTTTCCACTAGAGATGGGAGAAGGTGGTGTGCTTAGTGCACTTCCAGCCCAATCAGAGCAGCCACCAGCCTGCCCTCTGCCTTTTTCCATAGGCTGATATGGGAGGTCTGGATGCCTTTTGTTCGAAATATCGTTACCCAGTGGCAGCCTAGAAACTGTGACCCGATGGTAGACTTTCTGGACAGCTGGGTGCACATTATCCCTGTGTGGATCTTAGATAACATCCTGGACCAGCTCATCTTCCCCAAGCTGCAGAAGGAGGTGAGGCCATCAGGCACTGTGGGGACTGATGTACATTTTCTGCGTTAGGAACCTTCTGTTAGAATTTCTGGAATTACAGGAACTTAATACAATTGTTCTAAAGAGTCCTAGTCTTTTTCTCAGTATTTTTTTTTGCCACTTCTCCTTTAAAAGGGAATTCATTCTCTTGGTATCTTCAATGAAATCATCATTATGCATTTCTGAGATTAACAGACAGTGTCCTCACTCAGGAGAGACAAAGTGCAAAATGCCTATGGTGTGCCTTGGCTGGCTCTGTTTCTGTCCATGAGGCATTGTCTGTCTCCTCCCCACATAGGAAGAGCACCACGCGCCTCCTCCCAGATGGCCTTTGCCTGTGACTTGACAGGGTGTGATTGTTTCCTTGCCTGCTTGCCGTACAGGTGGACAGCTGGAACCCACTGACAGACACTGTCCCCATCCACTCCTGGATCCACCCATGGCTGCCCCTCATGCGGGCACGCCTGGAGCCACTCTACTCCCCCATCCGCAGCAAGCTGTCCAGTGCCCTGCAGAAGTGGCACCCCAGCGACTCCTCAGCCAAGCTCATCCTCCAGCCCTGGAAAGACGTCTTCACTCCTGGCTCCTGGGAGGCTTTCATGGTCAAGAACATTGTGCCCAAGCTGGGTAAGGCAATGGAGTTGTGCATCCCAGGCCCACTGTTCTTTCTTGATGCTCTGGTCTGTAGGCAGTGGTTATGAACTTAACTAAAATAAGGCTTTTGAATTAATGGAAATGCTTGGTATGTGCCATTTAGGGCAGAGGCCACCTATAAATGTAACTAGGATCCTTTCTGCCATTTAGTTACGGCAGTTCCTAGTGTGCAGTGAATGTTAGGCTCACATTGTCTTGTGATTTGCCTGAGTGGTCAGGTCTTGGCTTCTGGTGACGGGACAGCCATTGTTCATCTGAAATTGTGGCATTTTACTCTGAATTATTAGGAAGTTATTTCTAGATAGAAGAAAAAAGTGATTTTTAAGAATGGCTTTGTGAGTTGAAAATTTACCTTTGAGAGCAGATCAAAGCTACTCTGGCGACAACTGTCCTTTGACTTTGCCAGGACAAAAGTTGAGCCTGGAGATGGCTTCTCTTGCAGGGATGTGTCTCGGGGAGTTAGTTATTAATCCCCACCAGCAGCACATGGACGCTTTTTACTGGGTGATCGACTGGGAAGGAATGATCTCCGTCTCCAGCCTCGTGGGGCTCCTTGAGAAGCACTTCTTCCCCAAGTGGCTCCAGGTATGCTTTATTCCACTCTTTGGGAGGACAGGGTAAGGGGCAAGGCACTCACTGACTTCTCTGCTAAGGCCTGGCTGCATGTGAGACCGAATTACAGTGTGAGGTGGGAAGAAGTGAGTCGTGATAGCGGCCCATTTGCTGAGCACGTACCAGCTACTGTCCCAAGTGCTTTCTTTGTACCAGGTCAGCTCTTCAAGCAGCTCCCTGGAGGAGGGGCTATGAGGTCCACATCTAGGGACATGGAGGCTGAGGCTAAGCAAGCGCTTAGCTACCAGGCTGACTCCAAGCCTCTCTCTGTGCCAGGCTCTTCAGTTCCTATGAGCCCTGTAAAGTTGTCATCTGCTTGTAGGACTAGCATTTTTGGTCCTGTCTTTGTTCCTGTGGGTGCAAGTTTCTTGTCTGGTTTTGGCAGGTGCTGTGCTCCTGGCTCAGTAACAGCCCGAACTATGAAGAGATCACCAAGTGGTACCTGGGGTGGAAATCCATGTTCTCAGACCAGGTGCTGGCACACCCATCCGTCAAGGACAAATTTAATGAAGCCCTTGATATCATGAACAGGGCAGTGTCCTCTAACGTTGGTGAGTAGGGAGACCTGCTGACCATGTCCTGCCCCCAGGTTCCTCATTTCTAAACAGGGAAATGACAAAATGGATTCTGTTAGCTGCCACCTCATGCCCTCTGCCCAGCTCTGCTGTGCCTGGAAGGACGTTTTTGAGTGGAGACTGACTGGGGCATCCTGGCGGTAGAGTCCCACTCAGGGCTCACTCCTTCCCGCAGTGCTGTGCTGAGGTTCCCCGCTCCTGTCGAGCCATCTTGGGTGTGCTGCTCATGTGTCAGTTTGCCACAGACTAATTGCTGTAGCAGCCAGTTGTGCAGTCAGTCCCCACAGGGGCTTGATTTTGAGCCCCTCCTGTCTTTGGGGCGCAGCTCCCCTCAGAGAGTCACAGGTGTAGTGGTGTCAGTGCTGGTATGCCTCGGCATGCTGCCCTCACTGCCCTCCCTCGTCTCTCAGGTGCCTACATGCAGCCAGGGGCCCGGGAGAACATTGCCTACCTCACCCACACGGAGCGGAGGAAGGACTTCCAGTACGAGGCCATGCAGGAGCGACGGGAGGCTGAGAATATGGCCCAAAGGGGCATCGGCGCAGCTGCCAGCTCTGTGCCCATGAACTTTAAGGACCTCATTGAGACCAAAGCCGAGGAGCATAACATTGTCTTCATGCCTGTCATCGGCAAGCGGCACGAGGGGAAGCAGCTGTACACCTTTGGCCGCATTGTGATCTACATCGACCGAGGGGTGGTATTTGTGCAGGGGGAGAAGACCTGGGTGCCCACCTCACTGCAGAGCCTGATTGACATGGCCAAGTAGGCTGTGGCAGGTCCAGAGCAGACCAAGGACTTGTTCCTGACAAGGACTCTTATGAATAAATAATTTTAAATCATCTTTGGAAGCCTAGCTGCTCTACACTGCAGCACTAGGGATCTGATTTAGTGCCTGTACTGGTCAGCTTTCCTGCTGCTGGGACAAAACACCTGACACTAGCAGATTAAAGGAGCTGAAGTTTACTTGGCCCAAAGTGTTGGAGACCTGCAGTGGGCTAGCTGCGCAACCGGAACATGGCAGAGGGTGGGGGAGGGCAGGGCTGCTCACCACACAGCGGCCAGGAAGAGAGCACAGGGGAAGGGTGCCTGGCCCCAGCGCACCCTCCAGGTGGGCCCCATGTCCTGACAGCACATTTAGCTCTCACGTCAGAGGATAATGCACTGGGCATGTACTGCCCTGTGACCCAGTCACCTCTCCATGCCTCTTGCTGGGAGCAGGAGGGCACCTGCCCAGCATGCACAGCACTCAATTCACTCTCCAGCATTACACACTAACAGGGACATATTCCACCTCAGACTGGGTCACCAGGGGGGATGGAGAAATGCTATTTTAGAAGCTTGTACATCTTCTGTGGCATGTCATCCTTAAAACAGGACAGCCAACTTGCTGTGCGCACAGAAACAGTTCCTGTGTGTCCCTCTCCGGCAGTCTTCCGGCCCGGCCGGCAGCAGCCTCCACACAAGGCAGTACTGAGTGTCTCACGGTGCACTCGTCTCAGCAGCAGGAGGCTCTGCCGTTGTCTTCCTGATGATCTCAAGGTCCTCACAGCCCTGGTAATCAGGTTCTTCCTGAAATGTCCACAGATCCCTGGGGAGCCGCTCCAGCTTTTGTGTAGGGAACCAGTGCACAGAAGTGTCATTAAATGTGTCCGTGTACTCCGGAGTCTGAGGAAACTGCACCTCCTCCAGCCCTTCCAGAATCTGGACAGGAAAATTCAAATATGAACATTTCTTGGTCACAGCAGCCCCGGCTCTCCTAACTTAAATTTCTATTTTACTTACCACCATATTGTCCTTTTGAGAAAATAAGTCATAGTTCTATTTAAATGAGTTTGTGCAGTGAATTGGAAGGCCCAGAGGCAGTGATGTGCTGGTTATGACACTGAGGATGAAGGAAGTTAGGCTTCGTGGAATGCGGCTGTTGGGTGCGCTTGCTGTTAGGGCACTAGGGACCCCCCACCCTGGCCTCCAGTTCTCTCTGACACCTACCCAGGAGACTTCTTCACAGTGAGGGAGAAACAATGACCACATCCACTTCCCTCCCAGCTCCCTTATTTCAGGCAGATACCTTTGCAACGTAGGGATAATTTTTCTGCAGAATCCTCGTCAACAACCTAGAAATAAACAGTGATTAGGAGGTGTACAAATGGTTTTCTCAAATACAGAAAAGCAGAATGCCCTATAAAGTTAAGAATTCAGAACAGAATGAGGGATATGGAGTACACTAACTGAAAATGCGAACAGCTCGTAATTGTGTTCCTGTAGCCACAGAAATGCTGAGCAGCATGAAATGGTGGGAGGGGGGTGGACCTACAGGCAAGGAATTAAATAGCTTGTCAAAAACATTCCTGTCTTGTTGTAAGAGAAGGGCAGAATTATTTGTGACTTCTTCACTTGCTTCACAGCTTCACCAAAAGTATGATCAAGATACGTATTTTTAACTATTTGTCCAGTTCCTTACAGAACAGCAAGCGCTTCCATGACCAGAACAGTCATGGGAACATTTTCTATTAATGGGTCAACCTGGTGTGGGCTTCACCGCCAGGCCGCACTGAATCTCAGGGCCGCAGGCTCACCTTTCCTCAAGGCCTCTGAAACTGTTTCCGATGATGACCATCCTGGACAGGGCGCCTACGGACCAGTTACTCCACAGAAGATTGTTGTACAAGGCTGTGCCACAGTGGAGCATGTAGAAGATGGTGGGCTCCCCACAAACACTCCGCTTGCCCTCCTGGGGAATGAAAGGGACACAGAGATAACAAGCCGAGATAAGTGGAACATCAAATGAAAAAGACAGCAAATAAAATGTGACTGCGAAATGGTTCTATTAGTAGTGTGTATGAAATCCGTACAATCACGGGCTAGAGAAAGTCAGAAAATCATTATGCCCAGGAAGAACTTACTACCAAATATGTCACATGAACCCAGAGAACTCTGGACTAATGGAGGGTCTTCTTGGTCTGTGACAGTAGGATGGGAGAGATGACAGATGTCATTGTCCCCATGTACTCTATGCAGGAATCCTCCATGCTTCCTGTGCACTTTCAGGTCCCCATCATAACTGAAGGCCCTTCAGATGTCCCTGGAAGGCACAATGTCTCCTTCCTGGGACTCACTGCCTTTCACCTAACTCCTCGGCAGGAACATTGGCTCGGTCTACTTCTGTGGTCTCCTCCCCCATTTCCTTACAGATCCCGTAGGTCATTAACAAACTGGTGGTGGTACCCAGAAGCCAGCGCTGCAGAGCTGCCTGCAGTCCTGCTCTGGACCTCTAGCAAACTCACAGTGGGCCTTCACATCCCAGCTGAGACCCAGGAAGCATTCCCAGGCCAAACCCCTGTCCTGTCTCACTCCTGGTATGCAGTTCTGACAGAGTGTTCATCATTTAGTTTGAGTCCATGCTCCCTGGTATAATCATGGGCACCCTAAAGACAGGGACTGGCTCTCGTATTTGTCTCCCTTATGCTCTCTGCTCAACACAGAGCAGGCACTCGTTTGAATGACAGTGTTCTGAGGTACTGCCACCGCTGGGGACTGATATTCTCCTGGACGTTCAGGCCATACAGTAACAATGAGATGGCAGTTTCAGGACACACAGAAGAATAAAGCAACTTTAACTCCCAAGTCAATGCAAAACTACATTCTAAGATGTCTGCTCACATTGGGGTCAGCCCTCTGCCTGTGAAATGAATCTTTTCAGAGATCTCAGACATATCTGACTCCAGCTCTTCATGGGGTGGAGTCGCAGGGGATGTACTGGCAATACACAAGCAGGTGCTGGGGTGTGACTGGGCTCACACCATGAAGGGGAGAGAAGAGGCTCTACCCCCTTTACTGCTACCCCAGGATGGGGTAAGTTCCAACCAGAAGAGCCTCATTCACAGCACCCAGATATTGTCCCTTCTTGGTTTTTAAATAACAGCAGCAAATACCAATGAATATAATTCCGGTTCAAAGAATCCGTGCAGGAATTTACCAAACTTAACATGTTCTAGTTTAAACTATTTGTATAAGTTTAAATTTTTCTGATGGGCACAGAATAAACCAAAATGGAGGTGACTGCCTGACTGATGAGTCAAATTTTATAGGCACTAGGAACACAGGTGAGCAGAGGGGAATGGATACTATTTCAAAGAAACATGTCCATAGGCAGAGCCTGGGGTTGGTCTGGTGAGATCTACCCAGACTGCCCCCACCCCGCTTCCTCTAAGTCCCTTACCTCATTCTCACTGAGAACTGTCACACCAAGGGCATGAAGAACTGCAATTTCGAGGGGGCTGAACAGAGGGTCATAGACCCAGCAGTGACTTCTAGGAGTCTAGAAGGAAAGAATGAGCTGTTTCAATACTTACAGACACTGTTTGCAGCACTAGGGGAAGGGAGAGGGACGTGGGTCCAGAAACGTACCTGGCACTTGTCCAAGAAGAGAAGCAGAAATGCTAGCTGGGTTCTAGCTGTGATGCAGGTGGCAAAGTTCCCAATGCCATAACACACACACTTCACATGGCAGACTCCTGAGCCCAAGGTTTCTCCTGGGCCGGAGGTATGGGCCACATGGGACTCCCCTGGTGGTGAGTCAAGGTGCAGATTTCCAAAGGCTTCCGACAGAGTCCTCACGGGAGGCTCCTGCTGGCCCAGCTGTTCTGTAAGGCATTGGCTGAGGGTTTCTGAAACAACAGCCCCCAAAAGCAGTCGGAAGGTATGCTTGTCCAAGAGCCAGAGAATGCCCAGAACCAGGGAGGAAGGGAGGGGGACAGTAAGGTCTTCGTCTCCCCAGAGAAGCCACCTGGTATGTGCAGCCACGTCCATCACTATCTGACAAGCTTTCCCAGGCACTGGATTCCTAGGGCCCAAACCCAAGAGGATGTTTCAACAAAAAATGGGCTTCATTCATGGGCAGTTTCCATCTAAACTCTAAAGTGAACTCATTCTAATTTAGCAGGAAGTGCCTAGTAAATGCAGGCTGTGCTCTGAAAGTGTTTTGATTATAACAGATTACTGAACATAATTCAAAATCATGCTATAAATGTCTGAGAGTAGGAATTCTGTGCTGTGAGAAGGTCAAAAGGGAAAAAGATACACTAGGGGCTTTAAGAACCTAAGAAAAAATATTCTGTTTAAATATTCTTATTAAGAGGTAGGTTCTCTTGTCCCTTTTAAAATTATACTGATACTAATGCCGGGCATGGTGACTCATGCCCATAATACCAGGAGGCAGAGGCAGGAGGATTGGTGTGAGTTCGAGGCTTGCCTGGGCTACATAGTGAGCTCAGGGCCAGCCTGAACTACAAAGTGAGACCCTGTCTCAAAAATAAATAAATAAATAAAGTTATACTGATACTGAATTTAGACGAACTAATTTATATGCAAAACAAAGTTAAAAAGCCATACTCTGCAATAATAAGATACCAATTTTCACTTATCAAAGTACGAAAGATTGCTATATAGATCAGGACAGGAAAAACTGTTTGAAAAACTGGCTCTCTAGGTCCTTGCTGATAAGAGAAGTGGTGAGAGCATTTTGGGAAACAGCTTAACAATGCAAATCAAGTTGGCCAGTGTTTTTTACTAGATAATTTCACTTCTGTGAATATATCCTATTGAATCATACTAAACTTAGTAAAAGCTTTCTTTATTTATTAGACAGGGTCTTGCCTGTAGTTCAGGCTAGCTCTGAGCTCACTATGTAGCCCAGGCAAGGCTTGAACTCAGCAATCCTCCTGTCTCTGCCTCCCGAGTGCTGGGATTACAGGCATGAGCCACCACGCCCGGCATTGTATGTGGTTACTGGGGATCAAACTCAGGACCTTGCGTTTGCGAGGCAGGCACTGGAACCACTGAGCTAACCCTCCGGCCCTTAGTAAAAGCTTTTTAGATAAAGTTGCTCACTGCAAAGTTATGTATACGAAAACATAAAGGAAAAACACTAATTGGCCTTCAATAAAAGATATATGGGGGGGCCAGAGATTTAGCTCAGTGGTTCCAGCACCTGCCTTGCAAGCACAAGGTCCTGAGTTCGATCCCCAGTAACCACATATAATGCTGGGTGTGGTGACTCACGCCCACTAGCAGTCAGCACCACATACCACAATGCCAGGTGTAATGGCTCACACCTGTAATCCCAGCACTTGAGGGGCAGAGGCAGGAGGATTGCTGAGTTCGAGGCTTGCCTGGGCTACATAGTGAGCTCAGGGCCAGCCTGAACTACAAAGCAAGACCCTGTCTCCAAAAACAAAAACAAAAACAAAAAGATATATGGTATGCTTCCTCCGTGCATAAATATTATGTTGCTGCATATTATATTTAAGAGATTATAACTGCTTGGGAAAAAGTACTCTATCATGTCAAGGGAAAAGAATAGGACAGGAAATAATGAGAAAGACAGCCAACATTTATTGTCTTCTGTGCAGCGGACAAGCACTATGCTAATCACGGTCCTACATAAACTCACTTAATTCTCAAAACTGTATTACCACATATATAGATGATCATCCTCATTTCACAGGATTGGATATAAAGTGCCAAAGGAAACACACCCCTCAGTGAGAAACAAAACTTAGAACCCAGCATAACACTGCTGTAAAGTAAAATGTTCTTAAAGACTGGATTGTCTTCTTTTGTCCACATTGAGGCCCCTCCCCCCTTCCAACACTCCTCTGGGCCCAGTGGTATCTACCTAGTGCCGAACTCCAGAAAGCAGAGATAAGCAGGTCATTCCTGTTGAGAAAAGACGGCACAATCATCTTTTATTCTTTCAGTGCTATCCTAGCAGTACCTTTCTGCCTGACTACGACACAGAGGCCTGGAGGACAAAGTGCCCTCTACCCACCCTTACTGCATGTTAAGAGATGTGGAAGGACTGACAGGGCCAGATGCGTGCATGCTGCTGGTGTCAAAGGGGACAGGAGTGGCAGTTTCCTGGATTCTTGGCCCACAACAAAGTTTGGCAGAGCTGTGCTCAATAATACTTGGCCTTTGTTCTCTTCATCTCCAGAATGAGGATGAGAACCCTATCTATCACAGAGGGTCACAGGAAGTATTAAATGGGTTAACACTCTTAGGACAGTGCCACATAAGAGATTATAATAAACTCCCTTTGTTACTAAAATAACTCGAAGGAAAAAGTAAAAGAAGAGGTGAGGGCCTAGCCTTTCTTTATTCAAGTCAACTGACTTCTACAAGCCCAGAGCTACACAAAGTCAACTGTGAATTAAACTAGATTTGAACCAACAAGCCACAGACCAGAGACGGTGTAGCGGTCTGCTGTGGTTTAAATCTAAACTACTCCACCTCCCCAAGTTCTGTTTTCAGAGGCAGAGTGGTCGCTTCAGCAGCATATACTAAAATTGTGTTCCTAGGCAGGGCTTTTGGAAGGCAACTGGATCATGGGGGTGGAGGGCTATACTTGCTAATTAGTCCACTGCCAAGTTTATAGCTGACTGTGCTATTCAAGGTGGAACCTTGTCAGAAGCCGGTCATTGAGGGCAAGACCTGGAAGGGTATATTCTTGTTCCTGTGTCCTCCCCTGGCTCTCTCTTGTTCTTGGTTGCCGTAGTGTGAGCAACTTTTCTGTCTAGCCCTTTCACTGTGCTGTTTCTTCCTAAGCCAGCCATCTATGGACTGCATCCCCTGAAACTATGAGCCAAAATAACCATCTCTTCCATTAAGTTTTGAGTGTCAGATATTTTGTGCCAGAAACAGGAAAAGCTGTTTAATACAGGGACACAGGGAGGAATGAACTGTAAAACATCTTTCCTACCAGGATGCCAGGATGCCCACCAAAGTAAAAGGAGGGCAAAGGAGTGCCCTGCCTTTAAACTGCTGAGTCTGTGCACAGCATGTTCAAGACAAGGGTGACCACACCATACTTAGAAGTATGGGAGAAGCAGGGAGCCTCCGGGAAATTCTGAGCTGAGGAAATAGTCACAACGACAAGGGATATGAAAAGGGATATGATAAGAGTTCTCCAGATGCCCAGGCACACTCACTTGTATTTACACCTGAAGTTTCTGTTTGCAGTACTGAGGATTGAACCAAGAGTCTCGGGCATGAGGGCATACCTTTGCGTTATACTGCAGACATTTTATTCATTTTCATTTTGGGACTGGGTCTAAGTTGCCTAGGCTGGTCTTGAACTTGGGAATATTCTGCCTCAGCATAGAGCTTCAGAGATCTTACAAAAAATTGCTGCTATTTTCCTCCACCACTGCCCCCACTCCCCAGGCTCAGCCAGTTGGTCAAGTTTCTATTCAGAGGTAACCTCTGAGTCACCCCGCTGACCCTAACTCTAGGAAAGACAAGCCCATAACATTATTAATCCCTTTCCCTTCAGATGGCTTTCCTGACACTGAAGAGGAGCTAATCCAGATGTTATTTCTTGAGCCTTAACAAGTCTGACAGTAGGTAAAGATTATTAATTCCCAGTAACAATAGTAAGGGACAATTGTTTAATTCTTTCTGTATTGGGTATTGTCGGTGTGCCTTCTAAGGGATAGGACAAGGTATGGGGGGTACCTAGGGTGAAATAGAGTCCAAACACATGGCAAGATGTAAGCACAAGTTTTGGAGTTGGCAAGACCTGAGTTTGAAATCTGGTTCCATACACTCACTGCCTGTGTCTCTTCAGGGTACCCGGCTCTTAGCATGGCTGTGATGTTATACACTTACAAAGTGTGCAGAATGCTTAAAGCAGTGTTAAGGCACAAAGCAGCTGGTCTATAAATTAATGATGAGAATGGTGACAGTCACGTGTTTTTGCTCTCTCTTGCTAAAAATACTAATAATCAGCACTGGAGTTGGCATTGGTAGCAAAACCTGGCCGGGAAATAGTTTACGTCGAAGAAAAAGAAGGCACAGGGATTTCAAGTTGCCCAAGGTCACGGGCCGTCATGGCAATAAAAACGATGACAGCTTTTACTGAGATCCTACTATAATCCAAGGAGGTAAGGCGCTCGTTACCGCCGTTAAATCCTCACAGTAACCCCCGCCCCCGAAAAGTTTCTGGCACATCTCCACTTCAGAGATGGGGAGACTGAACCTCGGGGAGAGGCCCCTTCGTGCGAAGACTAGACCCCGCACTCACGCGGCCTCCTGGAGGCGACGAAGCACAATTTTGGTGTCAGCCTCGGTCTCTGCCTCAAGGGCTCCGGCCTTCCCCTCCCTCCGACGCGGTCGCCGCGCAGCCGAGCGCCTCCGCGGAGTCGCAGTCTGCCAGGGACCCAGGGCCGCCTTCGCAGCCGCGGCCATTGCCTAGGGACGTCACCGCCGAGCCACGCTCTCGCTGCGTCATCGCCGCGCGCCGACTGCCCGCGACCTCTAGGGGCGGGCCCGGGAGGCGGAGCTGCGCGTGACACGGGGCAGAGCTACGGTTCGCGCAGGTACCAGGCGCGGGCCGTGGGTTCAGTGCCTCCCTTGTTCCGGATCCAGAGTTCCGGAACCTCGAGCACCTGGATCCCTGGCTGCTGCGGTGGGTGGGCCGGCGAGGCGTGGGGACCTCGAGGGGTGGGACCCATTTGACTCCCGGCTTCTCCCGCCGTTTTCCAGATTGCTGGTCCTGAGACCTGTCCTGTGGCCATCGGCCTCTTTCGGTTCCAGCAGCTTCCTGATCCTCGGGAACTGTGTCTGGCGACTTCCTGGTCATTTGCAACCATTAACACCCTCTTTTCAGTCCCCTAGTTTTTCACTTTGTGTGTGTGTGTGTGTGTGTGTGTGTGTGGGTATGGGTATGTTTTGAGACAGGGTCTCTCTCTCTTTCAAGTTCAGGTTATACCTGAACTCTTTTTGTATCCCGGGCTGGTCTCAAGCTCGTGGCGATCTTCATGCCTCAGCCTGCCGATGTTGGTATTACAGGCGCGTGCCATGTCTTCCACTTCTTGAGTTTCCTGTGTCGCTTCCCTGACTGTCAGAGCCATTTCTGGTCACATCCTGACACTTGTGACCCCAGGGTCACTTCTGGGCTCTCGTGGTCATTTCAGAGTCAAGCGAGTGAACGTTGGTAGTGAGGAACCCATTTCTGTAGGAAGAAGAAGAGGATTTCAGGTTGCCGTCCTTGGTTCAGGGACCTAAGATGCTCTGTAGAATACTCTGGGTATGGTCCTATAAGGGAGGGCACCCCAAGGTATCTGGAGAGACCTCTTTACCACCAAAAAGACTTTTTTTGAGAGGGTCTTGCTCAGGCTGGCCCTGAGCTCATTATGTAGCCCAGGCAAGCCTCAAACAGCAGTCCTCCTGCCTCTGCCTCCCTAGTGCTGGGATTACAGGTTTGAGCTACCAAGCCTGGCATTTGTGGCATGTGATACTGATTGCTGATGGGCAGGAACTACCACGCCCGGTGCTGGATCGAACCAGGGACCTTGCACGTACTAGGCAGGCGCTGGAACCACTGAGCTAAATCTCTGGCACCCACCAAAAGGACTTTTAACTGTGTTGCCAGCTGTTCTCACAGTAATGGTGACAAGCATTTGAGACAACTTCACAGAGGGCGTGAAGCTTAGAGAAAGTAACAATAGGAATGGGCTTCTCAAGTGACCGCAGGTTGTCATATGGAAGGATTAACCCTTGCTCTGTTGTTTTCCCGTCAGTGACATTCAGCCTAGTGAGGGAAGGGTCCTAGGAGGCCAGTTGAGTAACTTTAAAGTTATACAGAGACCCATCTGTCCCTGGAAGGGGTGTGCCAGTGGCTGATAATGTAGTTTTTGTGGAGAGTACAAGAGATAAGGATTAGAGAAGAGGAAGCTAGGGTCCCTTCTGACTCACACTCCACAATACACTGAGTTGTGTCTCTTGGAGGAGTTTGAAAGATGATGGTTGAAAGTGTGCTTTTTGCTTTTTGAAAACTTGCTCAGCTCTGAAATTTGGCATGCTCAGGTTTCTTTTGGGCTGTCCAGGTGACAGTTCCTTAATTTGGGTCCTGTTATTACTATGGCAGCCATTTTAAAGTGATCCCTAGTGTGACATGCCTTTTCATGCTAATCACTTAATTTTATTTTCTGTGTTTCCTGTGATCAGTTGTTGAAGAAACTAAGGCACTTGCTCAGAAGTCTTGGCTCCCCCACTTTTTAAAAAAAAAAATTCTGAAACATAATTTTTGCCAGTAGAGAAAGCCCTTTGGAAATACACCATTTATTCAACTCTGCCTGGGTCACATGCTGTCTCATGGGTTTCTGAAAATAATCCATTCCTTGTGTTCATTTCACAATCAAGGCAGTGATGTTCGAACTGAAAACTTCAGAACTTTTGAAAGAGTCTTCGGGATGGCTTTGAACTCGGCAGGTTAGAAGTCTGTCAGGACACTTCCTCCAACTGGCATGTGTTTCCCTGTGAGGGTTTCCTGGAGAGGAGCTTGAAGAGGTCATTATACAGACAGCCATGCTGATGCTCATGGCACCTGCCTAATGGATTTGGCTTCTCCTGTCATCTCTTGCTTCGTTACATTCCCTGCCACAGTTCAAGAAGCTGTAGAAATATTCATGGAACTGAGAAGATGCAAGAAAGGGAAGTGGCACTTTTCAACTGACTAAAAACTAACCAAGTGGCAGTTGTGTCCTGAATTCACTGGACTGGGGACACGGCTGGAGAGCAAAAAGTGTGACTGGGGAAGGGAACCCAAATGAAGAGGATGAGGCCTACTGGAGAGTAAATGGCTGCCTCCACCTCCCCGGAGACAAAGTCTGCGTCTTGGTGAGTACCTAGGCCTGCTGTGGGTGTAGCTCTTGCCGGGCTGCTGGGTAGATCTCTTGGGGACTGAAAACCCCCAGATTGTTTTGATGTTATTAAGCTAAAAATAAAGAGTCATTTTCCTTAAGCAACCACATTCAAAGCTACTGTGTTCTGTTTTATTTGTGGTAATAGGGATAGACCCCAGGGCTCTCTACCAATGAGCAACACCCTCAGCCTTTTAAAAAATTTTTTTATTTTGAGACAGGGTCTTGCCAAGTCACCAAATGGTATTTTCCTGCCTCGCCCTCCCAGAGTGCTGGGATTCCAGGGGTGTGCTGCCATGCCCAGCTGACAACTAATGTCTCATCCTTGCAAGGCTTTGGCTCTATTTAAATGAGTTCAGCATTGCTGGTCGATTGTTGAAAAGACGATCACAGCCAATTTTGAAGTCAGTTTTGGTAATTACCTGGGTGTGATTATTTGCTGTGGAGAGATGAGGAATGGTTACAATTGGGAATTACCCATGGCAAGAAGCCTGGCTGGGTCTGGCTCTTGGAGGGTGTTGCACAACATCTGCCTGAAATTTAGTTCCCTGCCCAACCCCATAGGGGCTGATCCTTTTTCATAATTTGATCCACCAAACATTAGTGAAGAGGTGAAAGTGAAAGGCGTGGTTTCTCTGGACAACTGATTTGTGTCTGTACTGGTCATAGCCCAGTCTGGTGATGGCTGCCTATAAGCCCAACACTCTGGAGGCTGAGGCAGGAGGATTAAAAATGCAAGACCAGCCTTGGCAACCTGAGGATGTAGTGAAGGCTCCAATACCAAAAAAAAAGAAAGAAAGAAAATTATGTGCTAGTTATATTTGTGTGGAGCAGTTCAGACTATACTTTTATTCGGAACTTGGGGGAAGGGGAGAGGATGGGGTGAGGGAGGGAACAGTTCCTGAGCTGACTTTGAAACATTTATTGAGACTTCTTTTTGGTCATCCCAGGAATTAATCCCAGGCTCTTGCATATGCCAGAAAGCTCTTATATCAATGAGCCACAATCTCAATTATTATTTTATTTTAAGAAGTCATTCAAATTAAAGGATAGGATACTAAATACATATATGCTATTCTAGAACAGGTGAAACTAATCTATAGTGAGAAGTTGCGCGGTCTGGCCTGGAACTCGTACCTCAGCCTCAGGTACAGTTGGGATTACAGATATGCGCCACTGTACCCTACCTATGGAGGCTTTGTGATCTGAACCAGCCCTAAAACTCTAGAAAATGGATGTCCTAGAGACAGGTGGCTGTCATGGGCAAAGACAGACGGGAGGCCCAGGGCAGGGCACACATCCCTGTGAGAAGAACACAGGTGACAGAGCAATCACATCTTCTCTGCTGTGTGCTACGACCTGATGAATACGCTTCTGGAATTATAGAAATAAAACTGAGAACTAACCTCTGGGGAGTTCACTCTGTGGTTTTCAAGAGGTAGTCAGATAATGAAGATAGTGAATATCACATAATTATACCATAGAGCAAACCATAAACACCTCCAGGAAAGAGGGTTATGGAAACTTAGATTCCCCTTGGCTGAGACAGTCAGGAGAATGTTGATAAAAAAGGACACTTGAGGGCCGGAGGGTTAGCTCAGTGGTTCCGGCACCTGCCTCGCAAACGCAAGGACCTGAGTTCGATCCCCGGTTACCACATATAATGCTGGGCGTGGTGGCTCACGTCTGTAATCCCAGCACTCGGGAAGCAGAGACAGGAGGATTGCTGAGTTCGCGGCGGCTTGCCTGGGCACCATAGTGAGCTCAGGGCCAGCCTGAACTACAAAGCGAGACCCTGTCTCCAAAAAGCAAAAAAAAAAAAAA